>JBBMOL010000915.1:0-58516 GCA_037954665.1 Laguncularia racemosa | reverse complement strand
AAAGGAAATCATGAAAATCTATAATGGGGAGAAGGAAAAATTGAGAGTGTTGTTGAAAGCACTAAATTCTCGAGTTATAGTAACAACTGATTTATTGACATCAAATCAGAAAAAGGGATACATGACTGTCACAGCACACTTCATTGATCATAATTGGAGACTTCAAAATCGACTCATGGAGTAAGATTCTTTACTTATATTATCTTTTCATAATCAATAATGGAAAATTATCTTATATTGAGGTTTTTTATATTTTCATGCAGTTTTTTATATGTTCCAACGCCACACACAAATGAGGTGCTTGCCGATTATTTGTTTAACTCGTTGATGAGATGAGGATTAGATAAAAAATTATCTACAATTACTGTAGATAATTGTTCTAAAAATGATGTAATGATTACAACTTTAACCATGACACTAAGAAGAGATGAGTTAATTCTTCGGGAAAGGTCCTGCACATGCGTTGTTGTGCGTATGTTTTAAACTTAATTGTGAAGGAGGGTGTGGCCGTGATAGAAAGTGCGATTGAAAAGGTCCATGATAGTGTTGCATTTTGGTTGGCGACACCATCAAGAGTCGAGAAATTTAGAGAAGCATGTAAGCAATTGGATATTCCATATGATAAAAAGCTTGCCTTAGATTGCAAAACTCGGTGGAACTCTACATATGACATGTTGATGATAGCCATTGGATACAAAGAAGTTTTTTATAGAGTTCAATTTATGGATAGACATTATAAATGTCTTCCCACCGATGATGATTGGGAGGTAGCATAAGCAATTTTCCAGAAGTTAATGATCTTTTATGAGGTAACCAATATTTTTTCTAGTACCCAATATTCAACTGCAAATTATTATTTTGAAAAGGTTTTTGAGATTAGAGAATCATTAGTTGAATGGAAAGGCTCTTCAGATGTGAATACTAGAATGATGGCGGGGAAAATGTTTGATAAGTTTGAAAAATATTGGGGTGATGTACACATCATTATGGTTGTTTGTACTGTTTTGGATCCACGTTTTAAGATGAAGGCCGTGGATTTTGTATTTCCTTCTATTTATGGAGTAAATGCATCTGTGGAGATTCAAAATGTTAGAAACATTTGTTACAAGTTAGTTCATGAATATTAATCAAGGGGTAGATCTCGACTTTCTAAAGGTTTGAATAGTAGTAATAGTAGTTCTTCTTAAAACACTTCAGCAACTACTCAAACTGCTCCTTTCGATTATTCAAGAAAATCAAGGTTGGTGCAATTCTTGAGCACTATTAATACTGATGACCAAGTCAAGTCAGAATTGGATCACTATTTAGAAGAAGTTGTGTTACCTTAGACTGATGATTTTGATATTCTTAGCCGGTGGAAAGTAAATGGAATTAAATATCCTACATTACAAGAACTAGCTAAAGATATGTTGGCTATTCATGTGTCTACGGTTGCTTCTGAATCTGCATTTAGTACTAATAGGACGAGTAGTTAGCTCACATAGAAGCAGACTAAATCCTGATATAATAGAAGCATTGATGTGCAGTTAAAGTTGGTTATCAAACGAGATAATAGGTAAAAATTTTGATTATACCATAATAAGTTCTTTCATACATGGAGCAACTATTATTTGCATAATTTCTAATGTGTTTTATGGGGTTTTTTTCCCCCTTTCGATAGGTTCAAAGATAGTTGATGAAGAAGATCGGATTTGAAGACTATGATAATCAATTGTCAAGTAAGAATTCCCAAAAAATAAGATTAATGTCTTTTCTATATGTGTTTAGAATTTTTTTTATTTCTATTAAGATTTGATAACTATATTTTTTGTGTTATTTATTAAGTTATACGATTGGAGCAACTATTATTTGCATAATTTTTAATGTGTTTTATGGGGTTTTTTCCCCCTTTCGATAGGTTCAAAGATAGTTGATGAAGAAGATCGGATTTGAAGACTATGATAATCAATTGTCAAGTAAGAATTCCCAAAAAATAAGATTAATGTCTTTTCTATATGTGTTTAGAATTTTTTTTATTTCTATTAAGATTTGTTAACTATATTTTTTGTGTTATTTATTAAGTTATACGATTGGTCTAGTAGTTTTATTTTATTATAATTAAAAATGTTTTTACGTCGACAACTTTATTTATCAACTTGTAGATTTTCAAATAATATTAAAATACATATAATTAAATACATTGAAAGTGCAAATATTATTTATTTTCAAGAACATAAGCTATATTTTATAAGAATAATCATAATAAATAAGTAAAAATTTTAAACTAATAATAGAATTATTTTTTTTTTTAAATTCTAACAGGTTTTGGGATGGGTTTCAAGTTACTTATTAAAACCTTGTAGGGTTTGGGATGAGTAGCGGGTATTTCATAGAAAACCCTGTAGGGTTTGGGAATCCCCATAGGATAATGGGATGAGTAATGGGATTACTGATCCCGGCCCAAACCCATCATACTTACATCCCTAGTTCTACTTGAACTTTATTATAAAGAAGGGCAGTTGTAGACATTTTATTTTTGCCCCCGTCTAGATTTGTTTTAATATATATATATATAAATAAATAAATAAAAATAATAGTAATAATAAAAAGCTTAGTCTATGAAAAAAAAATATAATAAATAATAATAAAATGAATAAAATAATAATAAATGAATAAAATGAAAATAAATGAAAATTTTTATAAAAAGAACAAAATAATAAAAATTAAAAAAAGTGAATATTTTCAATAAAAGCAAGGGCATATGGGCCTCTAAATTAGAGAGAAGAATTCCACTGTGCCAATCAAGATCAAACCACTTCAATCCCCACCACAAAACTTATACAATCTCATCCTATTTCAATAAAAAAAGTCATTTCAAATAAAGGATTATCTTAAATCTACATCGAATCAAAGATAGGACAAAAATGGGTTTTCAATTAAAGATATCATTCATGTCAATTTGGTGTCCTTTGAGCTCATTGATGGTATCTATAAATACCATGAGATACCCAAAAGCAAAAGGAGGCTGAAAAATCACGAAAATCATCACTACAAGTCCTACTTCCAAAAGCTCCATTCGAAACACATTTTTTCACCATCGGCCACCATGTCTACCACTTGAAACACCATACACTCACCACCAAACACCTCCATTTAAGTAGAGATTGACTTCTAGTAGCCCCTAGAGTTAGAAAAACCACTCCTTTAGTTCAATAACACGCTAGAAAACACCACTCATAGGTACCCATAGCCCTCACCGATGGCCACCTCCTAAACCACCATCCTACACTAGTTATTAACTGAAAACACCACCTCTAATCGATTCCCCACCCTCGAAAACCTAGGGAACCACTCTTCCATCGCTTAAACACTAGAGCACTCGGGCAGACCACCATTATTCATCCACTCGTAACTCGATCCGACCCATGTGATACCATGTAATCTGGTTGGTGTAATTTTTTTATTTATATTTTCTTTGCATTTCCTTTATTTATTTTATTGTATCTTTTTTAGCCCAGAAAATGAAAATAGAAAAATAGAAAAAATTAATTTGAAGTACCCATTGGGTTGTTGTGGTGTATCATTGCCCAATGGCAAAAAATAAAAATGTAAAAAAAAAAAAAATAAAGTCTTTAGTAATAAAAAATATAATAAAATTAAATAAAATCCAAAAATATTAAATAAGATCTTAAATATATATATATATATATATATATATATTATATATATAATATATTATATATTATAGATAGAATCTTAATATGTAAAAATTAAATAAGAATCTCTAGCTCAAGAATGAAACACATAAAAATCTAAAAGTCTAAATAACAATAATAATAATAATAATAATAATAATAATAAATCTTTAGTGTAAGTTAGGATCTTAGAAATAAAATATAAAAATGAAAAATATAAAAAATCAAAATAAATAAGTAAAAGTTTTTAGTATAAATAAAAGTTGAAAAACAAAAGTTCAATAAAAAGTAAAAATGATAAAAATATATAAAAATAAAGTATTTTATATTAGTTTAAGGTTTTCAGATAGTATAGTATAGAAATAAAGGATAAAAGACAAAAAGAAAAACATAAAAATGAAAAATACATAAAAAGATACTTTTTATCCAAATATAGTATTTTAGAATTTTATCACTTAGAGTTTTTTTTTAAATAAAAATTTAATATGAGGTTTTTCCAAACCTAGGTTATCTTAACTTTTTCAAAAACAATCATTTAATAATCTAGGCCATCTAGCCATTTTCTTAATAAAAATTAATATGATTAAATAACGTAAACCCGATGCTTTTTCTTAAATTAAACAAATCAACAAACTAAATTTTTATAAACGAAAAAGTGAACTACGGATGGTTTGATGCTAGCTAGTAAATATGTAGGTACCTTCAAGGCAATCATAATAAAATAAAAACTTTAGGTTAGGAAAAATAACCATAATAAAAACTTTAGATTTGGGAAAATTAAATAAAATAATGAAAGAAAAACTTCCAAAAAAATCAAATAAAATAAAAGCTTTATAAAAAAAAAACTAAATAAAAGAAAAACTTTAGAAAAATTATATGAATAAAAACGTTAGGTTATTAACATAAACATAATAAAAGCTTTAGAAAAATTAGTATAATAAACTTTAGACTTTTGGTTTTTTTTTTTAGCATAAATTCAAAGTCTTATAAAAACATAAAAATAGTAATAATAAAAAGCATAATATAATATGTAGTAGTAGACACATGAAAAATAAAGATAGGAATATAAAGGCCTTTTAGTAAATATTATTGAAAATTCTACATAATAACTGTTTAGGTTTTAATAGGTTAGCTCTTAAATCCAACGTTTCTGATTAAATATTTTTTTTGAAATGTTTTTTTAGAAAAATTCACAAACTAGTAGTTATTTAAGGTTAATCAACCCAATTAACCTTAACCCATTGTCCAACTTAGGTTGGTGGCAACTCCTTTTAAAAAAATAATAATAATTTTCCATAGTTTGGTTATGTAATCTATATTGAAGGAGTAGGATTTAGTATAGATTATAATTAAGGAAAATGATTAAAAACTAAACTTGACAAAGCCTTACTTGAGGAATTGTGTTGGTTGTAGTCATTGCTTTGAGATTTCTAGAGTTTTACATATATGTGGCTTTAGATGAGCTTAAATGAATTTTGGTCATCTATTGTATATAATATAGATTGGTTGAATGATGCTTAGTGGATTTTTGTGTACTAAGTAAAATAACTTAAGTAAAGCAAGTCCCGTTTCCTGCTCAGTAAGTTTGTGGTATGATCTCTAAATCGATTTAGTAAGTTTGTGGTATAGTTGATGAACTAAATTGATATTAGTGACCTATAGAGATTTGGTCACTCCATTAGTTCGTGGCAAGTGAAAGGTGCATCAATAGAAACTAACATGTCATGAACGCTTTAGAGAAACTATTAATACTTGAATCTCTAAATGAATTTATGAATATATGTGCATAAGTAGTTTGCTACCATGCATCAAGAGTTAACTTCAATTGATTATTCAAGTTAGACCAAGAAGTCAAGTACAATAGTAACTTGAAAAGTTTTTGTAAGAATTTAAATTGTTAGCTAAATATGCATTACACTGAGAAGTACTTATTAAGTATATTTGATGAGGTATAATATGATTATTTTGATTAGTGCTCACTTTACTTCTCTTGAAGCTAAGGGGTTATTGTTTTGTTGACCTCAAATATAGGAATTAAAGGATGAGATGGGTTTTAGGGTTTTGGGACTTTAAGGGCAATGGTCAAGTAAAAGAAAGATTTAAGCTTTTACTTTCTTTGTCCTTTTGAGTAGATCATTTTGTTACATTATGTAAAATCTTATTAATCTTATATAAATATTAAGGCTAGTTATTAGATTAACTATGGGCTATAATTTTAATATAAGTGTAAATCATGACTTAAGGGTTTGACAAGATAGCTAAGCTAAGTGCTTGATCATTTCAACCAGATTATAGGTATTTATAATTATAATGTAGTAGATATGAATTGCCTTTAGGCAAGAACTTATCATACGAGCTATATCACATGATGATTGCGTGAATGGTGCATTGTTTTACAAGAGACTTTAAATGGAATTTGTTAGTGTTGTTGAGAAATTTAGGTGTAGAACTCAGAGAACATAGACATGAATTTTCCTTATCTTTGCTTTATAGATGGTGTAGTTCCATGACCTAATAATAGAGAAGGAACAAATGAGTGTCAAGTTGAAGAATTAAGTCATTTTTAGGGAATCAAGGGATTAGAAGTATTGTTAAGGATTATGATCAAAGCATTTTTGGAAAAGAGAGAGAGAGAGATAAGATAGGGTGTGTTTAAGAGCTGTGATTATAGCTATGGTACAAAATACCATGAACTAGGTAAGTTTTGAGAATAGTAAATGCTTAAGGATTTGATGGATCAAAAGTTATTATAGTAATAGGATTGAAGTAAGTTTAGGAGGAAGTAGTGTATTCAATGGAATTTGGTTAAATAGAATGCCATTGATGAGATGTTAAGAGTTTGTTTTGAAAACAATCATAATGTAAGTAAGAATAAGGATCTACATTTGCAAAGTGGTAGGAGCATGGTGATAAGATCACATTATACTTATATTTTCTTTTGGACTTATATTAAATTTATTTCAATATTATAAGAAAATATAAAGAAATGATACTTAATGGTGTTTTTTTTTGTGAAAATACAGGTTTTGAGGACCCAAAAGTAAATTACAAGTTAATTGGAGGAGTTTTTCACAAAATTGAAGAAGTGAGAGAAGGATTACACTGAAGGCCGCCGGCCTTGAGCCGGCCTATATTAAACCGGCCTCAAAAAGAAGTAAAGCCGTCGGCCTTTAAACCGGCCTTGAGCCGGCCTTCATTACTCCCCGGATATCCATTGCAAGAATCTCTCCAAAATCATATCTTAATTAATTTGCTGACTCAAATCCTCATCAGATCCACCTCATCCCCCTCCTCTTTGGATCTATAAATAGACCCCTTGTGTGAACCTTGGAAGCATCCCTTTTTGTTGGAGAATCCATCCTTTCTTTTGTTTAGAATTCTTTTTCTTCTTCTTTGTTCTAGCCTCATTAGAATTTCCTTAGGTACTTTAGATTTTTCCAAAGTTTAGTTTGAAGAAAGAATGTCATTTTGTTGAAGTTTGCTTTCAATTGAAGAATTCAAGGAGTCATTTTGGAAGATTGAAGCTCTTGAAGATTTAGCAATTGTTCCATTTACTTTATTTTCTTTTATGCCATTTATTAGTTTAATCTTGTTGTTTAATATGAATTCCATTGCATCTATTTATTTCAATTGTTTTTATGCAATTCATACTATAATGTTCTAAATCATCCTTGTGGGAAATTGGATGAAACCCTAGAATGTTAAAAGGATAATTGTAGCCATGTTATATGATTAGGAATTATTAGGATTATTCATGATTGCAATTCCTTTGATTTCAATTATAATTGGTCTTTCATTATAATTGTTAGAAATCCTTTTGATACGGGAGTTGATGAGGATTTGTTAGGAATTCTTAATTAGATTGATTGTCAATACGGGAGTTGCGATAATTGGTTTAATTAGAGTCTATGGAGGGCACAATGCAATGTTTCTTGTTAATTAATCACTAAGGGATTAGGGTTAATTGATTTAGGGCATTAGTTGTTTGTAGCATCGGGAGGTGTATGAACATAATTTTGATTCCTTGGTTAATTGGAGACGCGGAAGCCGACTAATTAATTTAAGGTCAACATCCCTAAAAAGGATTTTCTAAACTCACTTGAATAAACTTATAACCACAAGTTGATATAACATGGTAGCAATTTGATTAACAAATCTAGGGTGAATTCTAATTTCCCTTGTTCATAATTGATAGATTCTTCATAAAATTTTCCTTGTTGCTTTAAGTTAAATTTTTAGATTAGACATTTCAAAACCCCTTTTTAATCACCTAGATATTGATAAGAATTGCCATAGATCTAGTACTCTATTGGTTCCTCGAGGGATCGACAACCTTACTTTTCACCACTTTATTACTTGATACGACCAGTGCACTTGCTGCAATTTACGCTCCCATTTTATATATACGTTTTGAGCGTATCAAGTTTTTGGCGCCGTTGCCGGGGATCGAATAGATATTAGATTTCGTAATTCTGTTGGTAATTTAGGCACAATTATTTTGTTATTTAATTTTTCTTATCTTTGTGTGATCGTTTTCCATTCTCTTTAAGGTTCTTTTTATGCGCAGGAGTAGAAGTGCTGAACTTCTACCAATTAATCTTGAGATAGAACGCACTTTGCGACAACTTAGAAGAGAGCAGAGAAGAAAGGAAGAAGAGAACATGGCAGATGAGAACAACAATCAGATTCAAGGTGTTGGTAGAGCACTTCGGGAATACACGATACCTGTTGTTTCAGGTCCTGCAATTAGAAGACCAACAATTCAGGCTAATAATTTCGAGTTAAAACCAGCACTCGTTCAAATGGTTCAATCAAATCAATTTGGAGGATATCCAAATGAGAGTCCTGATGAGCATATTGCAGTATTTCTTCAATATTGTAATACAGTGAAAATGAATAATGTATCTGATGATGTAATTAGGCTACAACTTTTTCCGTTTTCACTTAGAGAAAAAGCTAGGGCTTGGTACAATTCATTGCCACAAGACTCTGTAACCACTTGGGTAGATCTCTCATCTAAATTTTTAAGGAGATTTTTTCCACCAGCTAGAACTGCTAGGTTAAGAAATGACATCACAAACTTCAGTAAGTTTAGTGGTGAATCACTTTATGAAGCATGGGAAAGATTCAAGGAGGCAATTAGAAAATGCCCCCATCATGGATTACCAGATAATCTCCTTATTGAGATATTCTATCTCAGTTTAGATGACACATTGAGATCTCTGGTAGATGCTGCTTCTGGTGGTGCACTAATGAGTAAGACATATGATGAGGCTAGTGCTTTGATAGATGAAATGGCCTCTAGTGCACATAATTGGCAACATGAAAGAGGTAAGTCTAGAGTGGCATCTGCCAATGACATGGACACCTTAACAGCTCAGATTTCTGCTCTTACCGCCCAGGTAAGTAAACTTACCTCTACACCTTCTTTCAATGTTAATCAAATTTCTTGTTGTGAGTTATGCTCAGGACCACACTCAACTCTTGAGTGCCCATCTGGAAACTTTTCCTCCTCATCCCATGGAGAGCAAGTAAATTTTGTCAACAATTTCGAAAGAGGTAATCAAGGACCTTATTCAAACACCTACAATCCAGGGTGGCGTAATCATCCAAATTTCTCATGGAGAAATGATAACAATGTACTTAAACCTCCTGGATTTCAAAAGCAAGGTCCTAATCATAATACTCCCCATCAACAATATCCTAATCATAATACCTCTTCTCAGCAAGGTCAGTCTAAAATGGAAGAACTCATGATAAGTTATATGCAAAAGACTGACACAATGTTGCAAAATCAACAAGCCACCATTAGGAATCTTGAAAATCAGCTTAGTCAAATGTCTCAACAGTTGAGTAATAGACCATCTGGGTCTTTACCTAGCAATACTGAGCAAAATCCTAAGGGTGTAAATGCTATTATGTTAAGAAGTGGTAAGGAATTGGTTGATAAGAAACTTGAGGAAGAGGAGGTTAACCTGGAAAAAGATAAAGGGAAACAAAAGGAAGAGGAATCAAAGAAAAATTCACCAAAAGTGAAAGCATATGTTCCTCCTATTCCTTTCCCAGGAAGGCTGAAGCAACAACAATTGGATTCACAATTTGCTAAATTTTTAGAAGTCTTTAAAAAATGCAAATTAACATTCCTTTTGCAGAAGCACTTCAGCAGATGCCATCATATGCTAGGTTCATGAAGGATTTACTCACAAAGAAGAGGAAGATTGAAGGGAATGAACCGGTGATGCTTACAGGGGAATGTTCAATGATCTTACAGAATGATGTACCTAGTTTGCCAAGAAAACAAAGAGATCAGGGGAGTTTTACTGTTCCTTGCACCATAGGCAATTTTCATTTTGATAAAGTTCTTATTGACTCCGGTGCAAGTATAAATTTAATGCCTCTATCTATTTTTAGGAAATTGGGACTTGGAGAGTGCAAGGGAACTCATGTTACCTTGCAACTTGCTGATAGGAGCATCAAATACCCAAGAGGGATTGTGGAAAATGTCCTAGTGAAAGTAGATAAATTCATCTTTCCAGTTGACTTTATAGTCTTGGAGATGGAGGAGGATAAAGAGGTACCCATGATCCTTGGCAGACCATTCCTTGCAACAGGTAAAGCCTTAATTGATGTGGAACAAGGTAAGCTTACTTTAAGAGTTATGGATGAACAAGTCACGTTTAATGTGTATGAGGCTACAAAGAAATTTGATGACTGTAAATCCTGTTACACTATTGATAGTGTTGATGAGCTTTCCTCTGAGTTCATGGAAGAGAATGCAGGTGTGGACACGATGGAGTCAGTTCTTAGGGATTTAGATGATTGGAGTGATGGTGAAGATGAACCCCAAGAAGAACGTGTTGAACAAGTTTATGAATTCAAGACTCGACACTATGAGGAGCTGGGGACCACTGAGAAGAAACCGATGCCATCATTGACACAACCCCCGGTGCTTGAACTTAAACCTTTGCCTGGTCATTTAAAGTATGCTTATCTTGGAACAAATGATACTTTGCCAATTATCATTTCTTCTTCTTTGACAGGTGATCAAGAGCAACAACTTTTGGATGTTCTTAGAGAACATAAGGAAGCTATCGGGTGGACCATTGCGGATATTAAGGGAATTAGCCCTTTAATGTGTACTCATAGGATATTTCTTGAAGCTGAGTGTAAACCTACAGTACAACCACAAAGAAGACTTAACCCAACTCTTAAGGAAGTTGTAAAAAAGGAAGTGCTTAAATTGTTAGATGCAGGCATTATTTTTCCAATTTCTGATAGTAAATGGGTTAGTCCTGTCCAAGTTGTACCAAAGAAAGGTGGCATGACAGTGGTAAAGAATGATGCCAATGAATTGATCCCAACCCGTACTGTGACAGGGTGGCGAGTTTGCATAGATTATAGAAAATTGAATAATGCCACCCGTAAAGACCACTTTCCCTTACCTTTCATTGATCAGATGTTAGAAAAACTCGCAGGGCATGATTATTACTGTTTCCTTGATGGTTATTCTGGGTATAATCAAATTCATATAGCGTCCGAGGATCAGGAGAAAACCACATTTACTTGTCCCTATGGTATTTTTGCATTTAGGAGAATGCCCTTTGGTCTTTGTAATGCACCTGCTACTTTTCAGAGGTGTATGATGTCTATATTTTCTGACATGTTAGAGAATTTTATTGAAATATTTATGGATGACTTCTCTGTTTTTGGGAAGTCATTTGAATCATGTTTGGAAAATTTAGGCTGTGTGCTTAAAAGATGTAAGGAAACTAACCTACTTCTAAATTGGGAGAAATGCCATTTTATGGTACGAGAGGGAATAGTGTTAGGTCACAAGGTGTCAGAAAAAGGGATTGAAGTTGACAAGGCAAAAGTGGAAGTAATAGAGAAGTTGCCACCACCCACTTCAGTAAAAGGAGTCAGGAGCTTCTTGGGACATGCTGGCTTTTACAGGAGATTTATCAGGGACTTCTCTAAAATCTCTAGACCTCTGTGTAATTTACTTGAAAAAGACTCTACTTTTGTGTTTGATGAAAATTGTTTGCAGGCATTCAATATATTGAAGGAGAAGCTCAGCTCTGCACCAGTGATTGTTGCACCAAATTGGGAGATTCCATTTGAGCTGATGTGTGATGCTAGTGACTATGCCGTGGGGGCAGTACTAGGGCAAAGAAGAGGTAAGATCTTTCATGCTATATACTATGCAAGTAGAACCTTGAACGAGGCCCTGAAAAACTATGCCACAACAGAAAAAGAGCTATTAGCAGTGATATTTGCATGTGACAAGTTTAGGTCTTACTTGATAGGTTCTAAAGTAATAGTATACACAGATCATGCTGCTCTTAAGTATTTATTTGCTAAAGCTGATGCTAAACCCAGGTTAATTCGTTGGATTCTATTGCTGCAAGAATTTGACTTAGAAATTAAGGATAAAAAGGGAAGTGAAAATGTGGTTGCTGATCATTTATCACGTTTGGAATATGATTGTTTAGAAACACCCATCAATGAAAAATTCCCTGATGAGCATTTGCATGCAATAGACATCCATGAATTACCTTGGTATGCCGACATAGTTAATTACTTGGTTAGAAAAATCATACCATATGGTTTGTCATTCCAACAGAAAAAGAAATTTTTGCATGACGTGAAGAATTATTTTTGGGATGAGCCGTATTTGTTTAAATCCTGTGCTGACCAAGTAATTAGACGATGTGTGCCTAAAATTGAACAGCTTAGCATAATACAGCACTGTCACTCCAAAGAAACAGGAGGTCACTTTGGGGTAGAAAGAACAGTAGCAAAAATTTTATCTTGCGGATTTTATTGGCCCAGTTTGTTTCATGATTGCAGGAACTTCATTATGACTTGTGCTCAATGCCAAAGGACTGGCAATATTTCAAGAAGACATGAATTACCACAAAATAATATACTTGTAATTGAACTTTTTGACGTTTGGGGAATCGACTTTATGGGTCCCTTTCCCTCATCTTTTTCAAACAAATATATTCTTTTAGCTGTTGATTATGTTTCGAAATGGGTAGAGGCAGTTGCTCTACAAACTAATGACAGTAGGGTTGTCATTAAATTTTTGAAAAAGAATATATTTTCAAGATTTGGGGTACCTAGAGCTATAATAAGTGATGGGGGAACACATTTTTGTAACAGGCAATTTGAGAAATTATTATTAAAATATGGAGTTACTCACAAAATTGCCACCCCTTATCATCCACAAACATGTGGACAGGTTGAGGTATCCAATAGGGAAATTAAGCGAATCTTAGAGAAAACTGTCAATGCATCCCGAAAGGATTGGTCTTTAAAACTTGATGATGCATTGTGGGCTTATAGAACAGCTTTTAAAACACCTATTGGAATGTCCCCCTACAAGATTGTTTATGGTAAATCATGTCACCTACCCGTGGAGCTTGAGCACAAGGCATACTGGGCCATAAAATATCTTAACTTTGAGTTGCAAGCTGCAGGTGAAAAGAGGTTGCTCCAATTGAATCAAATGGCTGAGATGAGAGAGGAAGCATATGAAAATGCGAGAATTTACAAGGAGAGAGCAAAGCGATGGCATGATAAGAACATCTTACAGCGAGAGTTCTTGCCTGGTCAAAGAGTTTTATTGTACAACTCTCGATTGAAGCTATTCCCAGGTAAGTTGAAATCACGATGGTCTGGACCATTTGAAATTGTTAATGTGTTTCCTTATGGTGCAGTTGAGTTGAAGGCAGAAGACAACCGTACTTTCAAAGTAAACGGTTATCTTCTCAAACATTACTATGAAGGGGAACATGTTGATAGAAACGCCACAACTGTGGATTTAGGAGATTCAAGAACTTGAACTGGAAAAGTCGGGCTAGCGACTATAAACTAAGCGCTTCATGGGAGGCAGCCCATGCTCAAAAAGTATATACACTAGTGTTGTTTAAAAAAAAAAAAAAAAAAAAAAAACTAATTCAAGGTTGGATAAGAGCCGCCGGTGCAATCAAGACACTCCAAGGATGACAGACATTTTAGGAGGAATTTTCTTCTTGATGAACAATTTTACACCAGGGAAGTACCAGTATTTCAATTTCTGCATTGACATTCGTTCCCTTAATTTTGTGATATATTAGGAACAATGAGGACATTGTCCAATTTAAATGTGGGGAAGGGATTATAAATGTAGAATTATAATGATTGCACACATCATGAGCTTACAAATCCCATGCTTTATTTATGTCCTTAAGTGTTTACCATCAATGGAATCTTGAAATTGACTTAGATTGGTGCCCCACTCGCCAACTGTTGTGATTAGTTTACATAGTTAAAATTTAATAGTAAAATCTCTAGAGAATGGGTTTACCCTATGTTTAGCCTTTGAACTTGAGATTGAGTCCTTAAGTTGAAAAAACAAGCAAGTTTACTTCAAGGAAAAATTGGTTGGGATAAATCTCTCTTGAAATTTCTTTGAGAATACCTTAACACCTAGTGAAAGAGGTAAAGGAAATATTTTACTTAGTGATCCCTTAAAAAAAAAAAAAAAAAAAAAAAAAAAAAAAAAAAAAAAAGCCTTTACTCCAATAACTCAGGAAAGTGAGTTAAGAGTATCCAATCTTAAATGTTAGTGTGAGGAAGAGTTCGTAGGGGTCCCTTTAAAACCTGGTCACTTAGGCGATGAGCCCAGGATGTGCCGACTCAATGAACTCACAATAACGAGAAGGGCGGAAAGGAAAAAATATTAGTACCTTAATGCAAGTCAGGTTGACATGGGCGAGCTTTGGTCCCTCAAAAGAGTGAAGTCTCACTCCGCTGCCAATCAAGGCAAAATAAAAAAAAAAAAAAAAAGGGGGGAGAAATTCTAGAAAAAAATGGATACCATATGCTTTCACTCCTTGTTATCTTGTTTAGAGAAGTAAAATTGAGGGAGATGATACTTGCTAATAACCAATGAAGTTTAAATGAATGTTTTTCCTTATGGACTAAGTATTGTTTTCTATTGTTAAACACTGGGATTAAAAATCTGTTGTATTTAGATTAACTACTAAATTTCAACTAGATATACTAGTTACAAATTTCAGTATGGTCAGAACAATGGGCACCAGAAGTTCAATGATGGATTTCTCTTGTTTAAATCAATTATTTTGCTTGAGGACAAGCAAAAGTTCAAGTGTGGGGATGTTGATAAGATCACATTATACTTATATTTTCTTTTGGACTTATATTAAATTTATTTCAATATTATAAGAAAATATAAAGAAATGATACTTAATGGTGTTTTTTTTTGTGAAAATACAGGTTTTGAGGACCCAAAAGTAAATTACAAGTTAATTGGAGGAGTTTTTCACAAAATTGAAGAAGTGAGAGAAGGATTACACTGAAGGCCGCCGGCCTTGAGCCGGCCTATATTAAACCGGCCTCAAAAAGAAGTAAAGCCGTCGGCCTTTAAACCGGCCTTGAGCCGGCCTTCATTACTCCCCGGATATCCATTGCAAGAATCTCTCCAAAATCATATCTTAATTAATTTGCTGACTCAAATCCTCATCAGATCCACCTCATCCCCCTCCTCTTTGGATCTATAAATAGACCCCTTGTGTGAACCTTGGAAGCATCCCTTTTTGTTGGAGAATCCATCCTTTCTTTTGTTTAGAATTCTTTTTCTTCTTCTTTGTTCTAGCCTCATTAGAATTTCCTTAGGTACTTTAGATTTTTCCAAAGTTTAGTTTGAAGAAAGAATGTCATTTTGTTGAAGTTTGCTTTCAATTGAAGAATTCAAGGAGTCATTTTGGAAGATTGAAGCTCTTGAAGATTATAGCAATTGTTCCATTTACTTTATTTTCTTTTATGCCATTTATTAGTTTAATCTTGTTGTTTAATATGAATTCCATTGCATCTATTTATTTCAATTGTTTTTATGCAATTCATACTATAATGTTCTAAATCATCCTTGTGGGAAATTGGATGAAACCCTAGAATGTTAAAAGGATAATTGTAGCCATGTTATATGATTAGGAATTATTAGGATTATTCATGATTGCAATTCCTTTGATTTCAATTATAATTGGTCTTTCATTATAATTGTTAGAAATCCTTTTGATACGGGAGTTGATGAGGATTTGTTAGGAATTCTTAATTAGATTGATTGTCAATACGGGAGTTGCGATAATTGGTTTAATTAGAGTCTATGGAGGGCACAATGCAATGTTTCTTGTTAATTAATCACTAAGGGATTAGGGTTAATTGATTTAGGGCATTAGTTGTTTGTAGCATCGGGAGGTGTATGAACATAATTTTGATTCCTTGGTTAATTGGAGACGCGGAAGCCGACTAATTAATTTAAGGTCAACATCCCTAAAAAGGATTTTCTAAACTCACTTGAATAAACTTATAACCACAAGTTGATATAACATGGTAGCAATTTGATTAACAAATCTAGGGTGAATTCTAATTTCCCTTGTTCATAATTGATAGATTCTTCATAAAATTTTCCTTGTTGCTTTAAGTTAAATTTTTAGATTAGACATTTCAAAACCCCTTTTTAATCACCTAGATATTGATAAGAATTGCCATAGATCTAGTACTCTATTGGTTCCTCGAGGGATCGACAACCTTACTTTTCACCACTTTATTACTTGATACGACCAGTGCACTTGCTGCAATTTACGCTCCCATTTTATATATACGTTCTGAGCGTATCACATGGTTTTATACTTAGCAAATTGAAGTGCATTATTGTAAGCGAGTCAATGCAATAACTTAGAAAGACTTGGTGAATGGGAGTTGAATATAAAAGAAGATCAAAGTGTAGTTTCACACCCAATAGACCATTAAGCATTTGGGAGAAAGAATAATGGTGCATGTTTAGGAATCAATCATTAGTAGTACATGTGAGATTGAATGTGAGTAGTTAAGTTAGAATGATCAGTTTAGAAATAATGGTATATGTTAACCTTGTTATGTGGGATGAAAATATATGTATGGATAGTTAATGTTAGGGATTTAGGTGTAATTTATAGAGTAGCGTAGTATATATTTGAGTCTTAAATTTTAATCTAGTACATTTTGCTAAATAACAACCTAGCATCATTTCCACAAGGAAAACAAAAAAAAAAGAAAAAAACTATTAGCTAAATTATGAACTTTTAGGACTAAATCAAGAAAGTGTACGTCTTAGGTATCTGCATTTATTCCCAATTTTTTAAAGTCATATTTGTAACTCATGGTTGATTTAACATGCCTAATGATTGATAATAGCATTTGTTTTTAGAATTGATGTTTATGTAATTCATTTGTAATCTCTACAAAGCCTTCTATTAGATTGGTGCTGTCAATGATTTGGTAATTGGTGATTAATAGTGGTAGTGGATGTTAGATAGATACTAACAATGTGGTCAAGAATATTCATTTGGCATTTGGTTAAGCATGATGCTCATAATCTTATCAGGAATGCTCGTTAGAAGTGGTTGTTTCATGGGCTATAAAATTACTTAGTTTGTATGTGAAAGGTTTATACTTATCTAGAAACAGGAGTGCAATTAAGTTTTGACTTAGGTGAACTAGCTAGGATTCCTACTATCTTTAACAAGCAATGATGCATCTTATAATTTATAAGAGGTTGATTAATTTCTTTAGCCATGCATTGATGGTGAAGGGATTGGAATATCATCTCTTGTTTATACTATTGTATTTGCTTGCAGCTGAATGTATTTTGCTTTTTGTGAGTTTCATTTCTCATATTCCAAGTATCACATTTGGTTTGCAATAATTAAATCAATAACTATGTAGACTCCAATACTAAGCTGAATGATTATTGCTAGGTATGATACATTTAGGGTGATGAAAAGTTACATAGTTATAAAGATCCATTAAAAGAATTCTCTGAATTTTCTCACATGCATATGATAATATGAGCACATTCTAAAGGATAGAAAAATTATCAAAATTTATTTCAAATGCTCAAAGATATACTAATTTCCTCTAAGGACATGCGAATTGTGAAGAAATAGTATGTAAAGATATTTGGCTTGAAATGATATTATAATGGAAACAACAACCTTAGTTGTCATCAACCCATCCTTAATACCAAAATAGGATCTTCACAAGAAAGAATACTTCTATCAAAGAGAGATCTATACTTTTATGCAAGCATAAAGATAACATAGTGATGGAGGTAATAAATATATGTGTTAGTTCATTCAACCTACTTAGATGCTAGATTCTAGTAGGTGAAAAATGTGTTGAAACAACAAATGGGATAGCAAATATTTATTCTAAATGTCATATCCAAGGTGAAAAGGTTTGTCGAGCCTAAATTCCGGATCATTTTTCTTAATCTGATTTACACTAAACATTATGCTCATTTAGTGTAAACCCTCGACTATGATTAGAGAAAATAAATAAAATTTTGAAAATGGGAGTCAACACCCAATTATGATCAGGAAAAAATTAAGTTAGAATTAATAGAGAGGTATTAATTCTAACTAAGCTATTGATCTTACAAAAAATATATATACATATATTTTTTTAGAAAAACCAAAGATTCTATATTCAAATACTATCTTTTAAAATACTATGATTATTACTTTAACTTTCCAAAATTAAAATTTATTTTTCAAAAAAAATGTATAACTAAAAAAATTTATTCTACAAAAAAATGTGTTGTTGAGGCTACCCCATAGGTGCTTACTTATTTGCTATTTGGGATTAGATTAGTTGTAGTTCACAAAAATTCTAAATTGTTAAAAAAAATATTTTTATAAAAAAATTCCTAAAAACAAAAAAAAATTAATAAATTTATAGAAACAATTTTTTTTTATAAAGTTAAAATATAAAAAACTAAAATTTTAAATATAAATCTAAAAAGTCTTTAAAATGTTGTAAAATGTCTAAAATTTTTATATTTTTTATTCAAAATGTCTAATTTTTTTAAAGACTAAAATGTTAAAAAAATTATAAAATTTATTTATTTTACGAATATTAAGGAGTTAAAAATTTAAAAAAATAGAGTTTTTATATATTTTTTTTAAGAAAAAAGATAAAATGTTACAAAAAAAGGGGGTATGAACCTAGGTTAAAGTTAGGTCTGAATCAAACCAAGTCTAGGTACAAAGAAGAGACAGTGGTGGATTGCAGCGAGCTCAAGTTGTTGTTTGGCCTAAATGTGGTGTCAGATTGAGGTTGGAAATGACTATGAGTCAAGCGATGTTGCTAGTTCGAACTTAGAAGTGGTAGAGGATGGTGATCGATGTGGTGGCTAATGGTGGAGATTTGGTCTGTTTTGACTCAGTTTTTTCTAGGTGTTTTTTTAGCTAAAGAGGGTTTTTTTTTTTTTTAGGTTTTTGGAAATGGGGAACCTAAAGGTGGTGATGTTTTCTCCTAGAGGGGGTTGGAAGTGCAAGTTTCTAGAGAGAGAAACTGGATACTAAGCTTGAATGGAAGTGGTTTGAGATCGAATTGGTGCTTGGAAGAAGAAAGGGTGGTCCTATTTATACTAATCAAGTATGGTCTAAACATAGAAGCTCTTGGAGGTACTTAAAATGTGCTCGAAATATTCTTTTTTTTTTTTTTTTTTGAGGAAACAAATGCGATTTGAGCAATTAGAGTGTAAAAATGAAGATATTCTTACTCGTGTAATTGAGTAGAAGCTTTGATTTTGTCTAAAATGTTAGACTCGCCAATAGCTAAAATCTTGGATTGTGATTTTTTTCGATCTTTGTAGCCTTACAAACTAGTAACTTTAAAAGATGAATTTTAGGAACGTGCCCCTATTGGCTAACTAATTTACATGGAAAAGTATCTATTATAGACTAGAAACCTTAAGAAAATACGAATTTTAGGATAGTACTCCTATGAGCTAACTAATTTACATGGAAAAGCGCCCATTACAAACTAGCAATCTTAAGAAAAGATGAATTTTAGGATAGTGCTCCCGTAGGCTGACTAATTTACATGGAAAAGCATCTATTATAGAGTAGCAACCTTAAGAAATGATTTTTAGGATAGTACCCCTATGGGTTAACTGATTTATAAGGGAAAACATCTATAACAAACTAGCAACCCTAAAAAAATGAATTTAAAGATAGTACTCCTATATGCTAACTAATTTATATGTGAAAGCATCTATTATAGACTAGTAACCTTAAATAATAAATTTTAGGACAGTGTCTATTTAAGTTGACTATCTTGAGGCATGTCTAAAATTTTAATAGTAAAGAGTCTTACTTAGTTTTGCAAAGAGTACCTAAACAATGAACCCTCTTCTTGAAGTTGAAGACACCGATTTATTTGCCTCCATCTTAAATAAACTCTTTCCTCATTAGATAAACCATGCTTATGTAAGATTCATTTTCATTCTAAAATTCTAACCATTTAAACTCATTTTGCTCAAATTTATCTCCACTCCCGTTATTTGGGACTCTAACTTGAAATAGAAAATAAAAATCCCTTTCGAAAAAGGTAAAACCATGATGGAGTATTTGAAGAGTTTTCATTATTCATCATTGTTTTAGTCCCCACAGCTTCCCTCATGTTTGAGTGTATAAGGTAAAACATGAGTAAAGAAGGAAGAAACTTATCGATGAGGTAAGAGATGATCGATCCAATGCCAATGACCATTGAAGATATCAACTTTAAATGTAGATTGTAAAAATTAAACCACAAAGAGACTAATGATTGCTAATATTTTCAATAAACTCAAGCAAGATTCCATTGATTCATCGAGGATAGTACATTTTAACTGCATCAGAATTTACAAGCTCCTTCAAATTTGCACCATCCATACGTGACAAAATTAATGCCTCTCCAAATAACATTCTCTTTACAAAATATGACCCCTTATAATAAGGAGTAAACTTCCCTTTAGGTACTTGTACATTCAGGAGGATCTTCCTTAGAACTAAGTCACCCTCCTGAAAACTTCAAGGTCACACTCTTTTATTAAAGGCTTTAGCCATTCTTTGTTTGTAACATTAGCCATGGCATAATGCTACTAACCTCTTTTCATCAAATAGGCTTAATTGGTCAACCCGTTTTTTCACCTAATCAACTTCTCCAGTTGAGTTTCTAATAGTACTTTGAGCGATGGATTCTCATCTTCAATCGATAACACTACCTCGATGCTATATACCATGAGTGTAAATGGTAACATTGCATTCCAGTCTTTATAAGTAATAGCCATCTTTTCAATAATTCATTTGATATTTTTATTGGCCGCTTTTATAACTCTATTCATTTGTGGCTAGTATGGAGTAGAATTCTTGTGATTGATCCCAAAATGTTAGCACAATTTTGTCATGACCTTGTTGTTGAGGTTTATACCATTATCTGCAATAATTGACTCAAGAGATCCATATTGAGCAATAATGTCTCTTTTGATGAATTTAATCACTACTCCTTTTGTAACATTGGTATATGAAAAAGCTTCGACCCATTTGATGAAATAGTCGATTGCCACCAATATGAACGATGACCGTTAGATGCTTTTGGGTTAATTGATCCAATTATGTTTAAACCCCATATAGAGAATGGCCATGGTAAAGAAAGCGTATGAATTTCTTGAGGAGAAGCATTTATTTTGTTGGCATAAATTTAACATGGATAACAACGTCTTACTTATTTGATGTAGTCAGCTTCCATAGTCAACTAGTAATAACTCAATCTCATGATCTTCCTAGCTAGCATGTAGTTGTCTATATGAGGACCACATAATCCCTCATGTACCTCTTTTATAAGGTTGTTTTATTGTTCCTCATCCATACATCTCAATAATGTGCCGTTAAATAACCACTTATATAGTGTGGACCCACTTAACAGAAAATGACTCACCGATCTTCTAAGCATTTTTTTTTTCTTTCTTATTAGCCTTTTCTAGATACCTTCCCTTCTAAAGTAGGATCTTGATGTCATGATACCAAGGCTTATCATCTCATGTTCCTTCAACAGCTAAACAAAAAGCAGGTTTATCTTCAATATCAAATCTGAGATGTTGGATTTCTACCCCTTTCGATATTTGGGTCAAAGAGGCCAATGTAGCTAAGGCATTAGCAAATTGATTATGCATCTTTGGTATATATGTGAATGTGATCTCTCTAAACTTCCCTATCAACCCTAACAAGTGCTGGTGATAAGGTACCAATTTTGGATCTTTCGTCTAATATTCTCCTCGTGTTTGAAAAATAATGAGTGAGGAGTCCCCATATACTTTTAGTTCATGAATTCCTATATCCAAAGCCATTTTGAGACCTAGAATGCATGCTCCATATTATGCATTGTTATTAGAATATTGGAACATAAGCCTCATTACTATAGGAAATTAGTTACCTTTAGGTGAAACCAGCATTGCCTCTATTCCACAACTAAATACGTTGGTAGCTCCATCAAAATACAACTCCTATTTGAGATTTTCTTTTCTTTTCTAGAGTTAGAATCGCCTTTAGCCACCAATATATCTTCATGTGGGAATTGCACTTACGGTTCTTGAGAAGTTCCTTCAAGTGGATGTTTAGCTAATTGATCCTCTATAGCTTGACCTTTAACTGAACTTTGGTTCATATAGGTGATGTCAAACTCAAACAATAATATTTGCCATTTAGAAATCTTGCCAATTAAGGCTGGTTTGTTTACCAAATTCTTCAAGAGATCATGTCTTATTAATAATTCGACTAAATAGTAGAGTGTATATAGTCTAAGTCAATGCATAACTCAAACTAATGCACAATATGTCCTCTTTACTTTTGAGTAATTTTATTCCCCTTTAGTAAATTTCTTACTTAGGTAGTAAATGGCTTGTTCCCTTTCCTTTTCGTCTTTCTAGCCAAGCATATGCCCCTTAGATTTAGGTAGTATTGTTAGGTACAAGAATAATGGTTTGCCAAGTTTATGAGCTACTAGCATAGAAAAATTCATGAGATATTGTTTGATTTCCATGAAAGCTGCTTTACATTTCTTGTTCCACTCTATGGAGGCATTTTTCTTTAGTAGTTTGAACAAAAGGCAGCTTTTATCTATGAGTTTTAAGATAAACCGAGTAATGTAATTCATATGGGCCTAAATAGCCCTCTAACTTCTTTAAGCATGTGTAGAGGTGGCATTTCCAATATTGCTTTGACCATGTCAGGGTCCACCTCGATGCCCTTTTGACTAACCATAAAACACAGTAATTTCCTAGAGGTAACTTCGAAAGTACATTTTTTTTAGTTAAGTTTCAGTTGGTATTTCCTTAACCATTCAAACAACTTTTTTCAGAGTGTCTATATAGTCTTCCCCTTCTTTGGATTTAGTGATCATGTCATCAACATACACCTCAATTTTTTAGTGCATCATGTCAAGGAATAATGCAACCATAGCTCTTCAATATGTTGTGCTAGTATTTTTAAGACCAAAGGGCATAACCTTGTAACAAAAGGTGCCCTAGATTATGATGAATGTTGTCTTGGTCTTATCTTCTTCTAATATCTTGATTTGGTTATACCATGAGAAACCATCCATTAATGAGAAAAGATGGTTTCTAGCTATATTATCTACCAAGATATCTATATAGGGTAAAGGGAAATTATCTTTTAGTGTTGCTTGATTCAAGTCTCGAAAATCTATGCATATGTGGACTTTCCCTTTTTCTTTATCACAGGGACTATGTTAGCTACCCATTCATGATAATCTGATACCTCAATAAACCTAACCTCTAACATTTTCTTAACTTCTTCCTAGATTTTTATAAAAATATTAGGCTAAAATTGTCTTAATTTTTGTTTCTTGGGTTTGATGTCTTGTGTAAGCAATTTATAAACTACGATTGATGGGTCAAGTCTTAGGATATCTTTATAAGATCATGTGAATACATTAAGGTATTCAAAAAATAGCTCAATTAACCTTCCTTTCTATTCATTATTAAGATTACCCTTAACCTTAAGATTCTTAGGGTTATTTTCATTTCCTAGGTTACCCATTTCAATTAACTTATCAATGGAAATTCTACCCTATTTATATCTTTGCCAATTCTCTTACATCACTTTGTGGTTGTCAATATCATCTCTGACAACTAAACTAGTAGGATTAGAGGTGATATCAACATTTTTACCGTTTACATGCGCGAGATATCCTTGATTTTCATCATTTAATGTAGATAAACTTATAAAAAAAATGAATAAGTAGAAGAAAAGAGACGAAATGAATCAAAATTTTATTTATTTCATTTATGTGGGCTACACTTATTGAATAAAAAATACATAAAAACTCAACAAATATTAAACCATGGTTTACTGTTACTCTAAAGTAGTTTTATTTTTATTTAGAGGAAAAGAGGTAATTGGGAGCTACGGGATATGCCCATGGATTCTTTCTACTGCTTGTTTATGAGCTCATTGGAATTGTCTCCTTTTGCAAATACTGATGTCTCAATATTGGTCGAATGGGTGAATGTTGTTTAGATTAATAGAAAACTCATTAGGGGTATTGTATAGTTTATCCCCCCTTTTTCCCTTACCTAAACCTCATTAGAAATTTTTCTTTCGGAGTAGGGACATATCTAAGACCATTTGTCCTTGTTTAACCTTCTTTAAATTTCACCTTTCTGCATCTTTGTGCCTTACAATTAGTAATCATACACACCTTATCAAATGTCTAGAGTTCAAGGTCATCTGGGCCTTCTTCTCCTATGTGGGGTATGGCCGTTTCATTATAAATGGCGTAATCTTGCTTGCTCATAGTAGTGACGATCTAACCATTAGAAATGAATTTGACCTTCTAGTGGAGGCTAGAAGGAATGGTCTACCTTGTGTCAATGCAAGGCTTCCTAAGAAGTAAGTTGAAGGACCTTGGTATATCTAGGACTTAGAAAGGGATTCTAAATAATTATAGACTAATTTCCACCATCAAGTCAATTTCCCCTACAATTTCCTTCCTTAATCCATCAAAAGCCCTCATTGTAGTAAAACCCGATTTGATCTTAGTTGTATCAACACCTAGTAAGTTAAGAGTAGCTAAAGAGCATACATTGAGGGAGGACTCATTATTAATGAGGACCTTGGAAACAATTATGTTATTACACTTCACTACTATAAAAAGTGGTTTGGTGTGTTGATTATCTTCTTCCCCTAATTCTTCTATTGAAAAGGATATCTAATCAATTACAAAAATGGAATTAACAATGTGTCTTAAATTTTCAGTAGACATTCCCTATGGCACCTTAACTTGGTTTGGTGTGTTGATTACCTTCTTCCCCTAATTCTTCTGTTGAAAAGGATATCTAATCAATCAAAAAAACGAAATTAACAATGTGTCCTAAATTTTCAGTAGACATTCCCTATGGCACCTCAACTTCCCTCAAAGTTCTAAATAAGGCTTCTTTGTGAGGTTTAAAAGAGAGTAGAAAACCCATAAGGGAGATTTGAGTTAGGCTTTTTGATCATTGGTCCATGATTTTGCACTCATTGGTGTAAACACTCCATTTTTGCCTTAATAATCAATAATAGTTAATTTTCAATTTTTTATTTTTTTACAATTTTTCTTCTAATTTAGCAAAAATAGGAAAAATATTCAAAAAAAAAATAAATAGGAAAAATACATCAATTTTGGAAAATAATTGTAGAAATAATAATAAAAGGGGTTAAATAATTTTTACAAATTTTTGGAATTTCAAAATAATACAAAAATAATAAAAATCACATTACATATATGCAAATTGCGAAAATAAAAAAAATGAGTAAGTGGGCTAGCTCAGCTAGTCTGAGCCATGGCCTAATGCGCGCAGAGAAGGGGTTAGGTCACGTGTTCGAAAAGCGGGGGAAGCAGATTTCGCATTTTGCAATTTTTTGTCTCGCCCAAGACAAGTGTCGGCTAGCGGTTAGACGACACAAATGCACACGCCGAGCACGTGATCTTCTTCTTCCTTTGTCCGAGATCATCGTCGGTGAGGAAAAATCAAATTTCGGCCTTTTTATTCGATTTTTTACACAAATCCAACAGATTTTTAACTGAAATAGGATAAACATCATCCAATTGGAATCAAATCACAACAAATCAAAGGATTTACACAAATCGGAGATGGGTTTTTCAACCGAAATCCGATTTACCTCAATCGAAGGAAATCCAAGCTTATCCAACTCGATTTCTTACGTCTATAAATAGGAATCGAGGGGAGGAAGCTAGAGTACGGATTAAAAGTGAGAAAAGGAGAGAAAATAAGAGAGATCGAAGCTTCACCGGAGTTCCTCAAGCTATAACCGCCGACCAAGCTTCGAACCACCACCGGGAGGCGTTTTTGGAGAAATCCACCATCACCATTAGATTCCCCACCCTCGAAAAGCTAGGAAACGACCTCTCAACCTCCTTGAAAGTCACTGGAACACCACCACCAAGAAGCTCCAGCCGCTGTGATCGATCCGACCCGACCGACCCGACCCATGCACTGACCTGGATCCAAGTAAGTCGAATTTTTTGATTTTTTATTATTTATTTATTTATTTATTTATCGAATTTTGTTATTTATTTATTTATTTGTTATTTATAATTAAAAATAATAATATTAAGAAAATGTTAGAATTCATATTAGTTTTTTTTTAGGTTTATTTTAGGATAAATAATAGGAAATTATAAAATAATAATAATAATAAAATAAAAAATAAATAAAAATAATAATGAAAGAATGAAATCATAAAAAATAAAAAATAAAAAAATATTAGGAAAAATGGTAGAATTTAGATTTTTAGTTTAGGGTAGATAAAATAATAAAAATGAAAGAAAAATTATTAATTAATATAAATAAATAAAAATAAATAAATAATTAAATTAATAAATAATAATAATGTTAGAGGTAGGTTAAAAATAAGGAAATAAAATTTTATCACTTAGAAAAATGCTTTTTTTTAAATAAATCAAAAATTGGTTTTTCCTTAAATTACTATTTTTCAAAAACATAAGATAATCAAGCTTAGGCTTAATTTTTCCCAAAAAATACTAAAATGATAAAAATATAAACCAGAAGTAATTTCACAATTAAAATCAACAAACACACTAATTTTTTTTTATGAAAAGTAAACTACGACTTGTTTGATCCTGAATAGCAGGTATGTAGGCACTCATTCAGGGCAACTCTAAAAAAAATAAAAAAAATCATTTTCCATAGTTAGAATAAGTTACTTTTAACCAACATTCAAAGACACAATAAAAAGATAACAAAAATAAAAACAAAAGACATTAGGATAAGAGTTAGATTTCAAGAGAATAGGGTGGTAACTTTAAGGTTTTAATAGGTTAGCCTCCGAGTCCAGAAACTCTGGTTTTCCATTTCCTTTTTCACAAAAACGAAATGAGGAAATCTCATTGACTAGTTGTCCAAATTATGATTAACCTGCTCAATTAGTCTTAATTCAATATTTCCCAACTTCAGTTGGGTGGCGACTCCAAAATAAGATAAACTTCCTAATTCAAGTTGAGGATCTATATTAGATGAGCATATGGTCTAGTATAAATCGGATTAAGAATGAAGAATGAGAAATAAAAAATTAGACTCAACAATTGGACTTAATCGTCATTGAAAAAGTTAACAACCCTTTTTCTTCTTCCACTATCAGCTTTATAACTTTATTGCTTGATTCACTGATTTTAGTCTTTTTCTTGGGCTCTTCTTCAGGGCTATAAACCCTTCTTAATCAAATAATTCCTCTAATGATAGATTTAATGGTTACTCTTGATTAACCATCGCATAATTAAATGGGGCAGATTAAGAATAGAAGGATAGATAGTGTTACTGGTTTGAATCTTCCTACTTGGATGTTGTAGTTTTGAGGAAAAAATGCAGACTATTTACTTATTGGCTATTAAATCCTATATAATCACTTAATTTGACTATTTAAGAATATGTTTGGCCATATTGATTTGGTGATTGATAATTTTTTTTATTAGTGTTTTTACTAAAACACACTAGCAGGGTGAAGGACCTAGTTTTCATATGTATGAAGCCTTGCTTGAGGAATTATGCTGGCTTGAGTGATTGCTTTGAGATTTTTAAAGTTTTGCATATATGTGACTTGATGTGAACTTAAATGACCTTTGGTCATCTATTGTATATAGTATAGATTGGCCGAATAATGCTTAATGGATTTCTATGTACCAACTAAAGAAACTTAAATAAAGCAAATCCTACTCTTTGTTTGGTAAGTTTGTGGTACGATCTTTGAATCGACCTAGTAAGGCTATGGCACAATTAATAAATTGGTCTGATATTGGTGACCTATCAGGATCTGGTCACCCCATTAGTTTATGACAGGTGAAAGGTGCATCAATAGAAATTATCATGATAGGTGAAAGGGACATTAATAGAAACTAATATGTCATGAAAACACTAGAAAAACTATTATTACTTGAATCTTTGAATGGATTTCTGAATATATGTGTAAAGGTAGTTTGCTACCATGTGCCAAGAGTTGGCTTTCAATTGACCATTTAAGTTGGATTAGGAAGTCAAGTTAAATAATAGCTTAGCAAGTTTTGGTAAGAATTTGAATTGTTAGCTAAATTTGCATTGCACTAAGAAATACTAATTAAGTGTATCTAATGAGGTATAATATGATTATTTTGATTAATGCTCACTTTGCTTCTCTTAAAGTTGAGGGGCTGGTGTTCTATTGACCATAGGTACATGAATTGAAGGACGAGATGACTTTTGGTGTTTTAGGACTTTAAGGGTGGTGGTCAGGTAGAAGAAAGATTTAAGCTTTTAATTTCTCTATCCCTTTGACTAAATTGCCATGTTACATTGTGTAAAATCTTGTTCATCTTATGTAAATATTAAGGCTAGGTATTAGTCTAGTTATGGGTTATAATTTTAACATAGGTGTAAATCATGACTTAGGGATCTAACAAGATAGGTAAGCCAAGTGCTTGATCATAACTAGTGGATGCTAGTAACCACATCTTTCTCTCAACACACTTGACGGTATCCACTCCCATTAATATGTCCTCTTCCCTATATCACACCCTCCCTCCCACCTTCTCTCTCTCAATCTCTACTTTTAGACAATTGATGATTAATATGCTTCTCTATTAAACTCCTTTATTTTATTAGTTTATGAGGTCAATTTGTCAAAATAGTTAGGTTACCCAATTGGAGTTGCTATTGAAAGCGTATTCAATGGGATTATTATATTCAAAGAATGCAAATTAGTTATCAATCTCAATTTGAGGTAATTTTTTGTAGTTAGGTTGTTGAATTTTTTAATGCATTATGAATATGGAAACCCTATATGCAAAATTCGCGATGTTAAGGAAAAATATTTAAAAAATTAAAGTACTTGATATTGGATTGAACTGATGTCTTGAAATAAAATGTTTGTTATGTTAAACTTCTAAAGGTGGTTAGATCATATGTAAGAGAAAAAAAAATAGGCTATGGAGAGTGGTGAAGGTTGCTCTAGCGTAGCCACTCCGATGCCTAAGTCAGCACAAGCAGTTAGTAATGTGTGTTAAGGGAGTGAAGAGTCAAAAAACGATCCTTTCCCCGATAGTTTCCAATCCCTACCTATAGGGATTTGAGGTGCTCTTCATATGAAAGGTGCATTAATTCTCAAGATCCTCTCTAAATATTATGAAGGGTGTACGTTTGACTAGCTCTTTTCTTTATTCGTATCATGCCTTCATATTTATCCATTTGAGGATGTGCCTAGCTAAAGCAAGCTAGAGGTCAAAATACACGGATTGAATTTGGATAATCCTGTATCGAAATGTTTTAAAACAAGTTAGCTTAGGCATGTAAAGCTTAGATGAAGGTTTAGGCGGGTCGAAATGGGCATTGGGGGTGCATGCCCAGAAAGTTCTAACAATGTTAAACCTACAATCTTAGTTAGGGTTTAAGGTCACATCCATTATACCAAATATGAAAGCCATTATTGTTGATGCTGGCTTTAAGGTGCTATGTGTTAGGATCACATCCATTGTAACATTATGTATATACTATATAGTAAGAGTTGGGTTTTCTTGTATCTTACCTAGAATAATAGTTTTTATTTTTTGGCATGTTATCATTTCAACAATTTTAATGTCTCTCCTTATAGGAACTAGAAATGCCTATAAAGTTCTTTATGGGGTGTAATTACTCTTGTCGATATAAGTTCTTACTCACCTCTTAGCTACTCATGATTAAAAAAACTTACTTATACACTATTCCTCTATGCACACACTAGTCCCTTGTACATTTGATATTAATAAAAGCGTGTGATTATTTATTAAGATTCTTACCCGTGTCCCTTTTCTTATTATTTCCTTCTTCTTTTTTTGTTATTGTGTGTTGCTTACAGGTATACAAGCCAATCTAGGCCAACCGAGTAATGAGTAGGCTTACTTACTATTGCAGAGGCAGGACAATAAGCACCATACAGTCTTGCTATGCTAACAAGAGCCCAAAACCGTAACACCATGGCTCATAAGTGGCATACAATTCAAGCTAAGTTCATTTGTGGGTCATTTCACTTATTCTTTTAAAAGCACGCTGGCTTAAAATTATTCCATGTTGAAAGAGATGCAAGCCTTGAGTTTCCTTGGCTTTTTTATTTTCTCATATAATAGGATATGCTTTGCTGCTTATCATTAATGATAGAACTTTATTATGAAACCAAATTTGTAGAAATGGTTCTCTTTAAAATAAATAAATTGTGATGTTAATGTATTATGTGACTTGTTATTAGAGTCTAGAGAGTGATATGGAGCAAAATATTGTTGGAAAAATATTTTGGTATTTTGTTATATTGTATAAAGAAAAAGATTGTGTAAAGAAAAAAAAAGGAAATGTATTTAAAATTAAGTGTGGCTTTGTTTCAATAATGTAATTTGGGTTAAATTGCTATATGACCCTCAACTATTTTGACTATGTGGTCACCTTATTGTCCATTTAATACTATTATGCCGATAGAGGCATGAAAATATGTATTATGCAATAGATCATACCTTTTCCCATTAAAGAATAGTTTATCTAAGGTTGATAGTTATACTCATCATCATTCTGATAATGTTTTTGTAGTAAGGATAGTCATCACTTGGGCATAAATTCGACTGGTCACTTTTTATTTACACATTAACATCATCTATCTTTGCAAGATATATGCCATTTAGTTGCTTTTATTGCCTTCAATTATCTCATTACGATTTTTTTTTTTATTTTCATTTTTAGGTTAAGCTAACATTCGGTGTCATAGAGGACATGATTGGTATTCGAGTAATCCATATATTTTTGGGATCACATTACTAAAGCAACTTTTAGAGACTACTAGCAATCGTATCCATGGAGTAATTTTCAATGTCAATTGAGGCTACAAGTTTGTTTTCTCATCTCCATCATCATTATATTTTATATTTTAAATGGTAATCCTTAAGCTATTTTTGCAATGTTTATTTGTCTATAGTCTATAGTTGACAAGCTTATTGTATAATGCCACAGAGCCTAAATTTCGTTATGATGCCATAGATTCTTAAAGTATTCCCCCTTGTTAGTTATTATATCTTTCAACTCAACCATGCGTATTCATGTCTTCAATGTGAAAAGAAGGAGCTTTTATTTTATGTGTAAGACCTTATTAGACCCTTGATATAATTGCTAACCTTGTCATTAATATCTCAGTGAACATAGCAGCAAAAATCCAATGGTTTTGTGTCAGTTTCCATTTTAAATTAAAAAATAATAATGAGTGCTTTGAAATACTTATTAAGATATTAAACAAAGAAATTTCTTAATTTTATACAAACGTATTTTTTTTTTCTTTTTAAGCATATAATCAATGTTGGAAATCATGTTTATCTTGTTAGGCTCTTAATAGCTACTCTTTAGGTATTTATTAATGGCATCCTTTTTTAACAATATTATGGTATCTTGGTTAACTAATGTAACATGTATTTTGTGATCCTTATTGAGAGCCTTATAAGGTTTTCAATGAGTTTGATGCTTCAATATCTTAGTCATGCCACAAAATTGAGTATAATGGAGCAAATATATAAGGTTGAGTATTGTGAAAGGTACCGATAGTTATTTTTCAAGGATTCCAAGGCAAAGATAAAACATACTACTCTTATATATAACTAGTGGTGGTAAAACATAACAAGCTACCGGTGTTTGTGGAATATTGGATTATTTTTGCATGTTAAGTCACTTAATTAGACATTTGGTTGTAGCTTAGAACAAAGATATACACTACTTTTGAAGAGCTCTTTCCTGTTACTTATGTTTAATAACTCCTAGAGATGTGCTTGATTAAAGAACATGCAGTGGAGCTTTATACAATGATTTAACCGAAATACCAAAATTGAGGGCTATTATGCAATGGGCACAACCTGCATATCATATTTGAGAGATGAGATGCATATAGTGTGTCATGTTGGCAAACATGCAAGTGTTCAGTTAGATCTTCTAATCCATTTTTGGGTTAATGTGTATTTTTTTCTTTCCACCTTGGAAGATGCTAATGTCTATATGCTTTTACTTTGTATAGTGTGCTTATTTGACTTGGATATGTGGTAGATTTGCCCATTACTTCATCTTATTTAGGATCTTAAGGGTTTATGATGGTGTAAGAGGTTCTAAGTCAATGTTTCTTACCTCTCCAAAAGCAAGACTTAATTTGTAGCATCTTAGAACCTAGGAAGCCACAACCTACCACTCGTCCTTACAAGGTAAAGACATGTTAAGGCTCCTAAACATGTTAATCTCATATAATCGGCAATACCTATTATCCACAATCAAGATGAACATCCAACATTATGAATAAGTAATTCAATTGTATCCCATTCACAAATAATGCACTTCTTCAAGTTATCTTGATATATCAATATAAAATAATCCAACTACGAACCCGAGTATGTCCTATTATACACAAAGAACTAACTTAGCACAAACTTACAAGTCACTCTAGCTTTGCCTAGTTTGTAATTCTAAGTGTAAGTTAATGATTTCCCTTCCCAATGGCTTAATTTGGTGCGAAAAGGGTCTTAAACTTCATAAAATTCAATAAATAGGGAAGAAGAGTCATTTTTTACGTTTTACGAGGCAATACGATCATGTATGTGGTCGTGTATAAGTGCACAAGTAGGAATACAGTCGTATGCATGGTCGTATACCTTTTTGTGTGTCAAAGCCTTTTGACATGCCCAAGTACATGGTCGTGTACTTAGCTATGTACTTTAACATGAGTAGGTAAACAAGCATGTACCTGGCCATGTACCACGTTTTTCATAAGTTGTTCTTATTTTCATAATGAGAAAAGAACATAGTCTTGTTTCTTGGCCTTGTACCCTTCTAAATCTCATGAAGGGCTCAATTCCCTCACACCTCATCCCCTTTTTCTCATGCTAATTCTCATCAATTTCGTCCTTACTTTTATTTCATCACAAAAAGTCACTTGATTCATAAAATTCAATGTACAAAAGTCAATTTCCTCGATATGATTTGCCTAACTAATTTCAAAAATGGTCCTTATCAATTGTACCCTCAATTGTGGTTGCATTTAATGTATCCCCATTGCAACAAAACCCCACCTTTATTCCGATTACCCAAAAACACAAGGAAATTCATATAGAAATAACTAAATCAAGACTTACGTTGCGAATTTAGTGTTGAGCTAGCCTGCAATGACTTAGATCACTTATCTTTAGTTTTTTGTTCATAATTAAGGTGAAACAACTAAAAAAACTTTTCTTTGTCTTTTATTATTATTATTATTATTATTATTATTTGCCATCTATGTATGATATTATGTCTAGCCATGTGTTGTTTCATTTTATCGTCAATCATCTAATTGGTGTTTTCTTCCATCTAAATAGAGAATTTAAAATATGAATTCCCTTTTTTTTCCTTTTGTGAAAAAAATTATCTAATGTTATAATAAGAATCTTAGAATACTTCTACTTGTTTCATTTCTTATCATGGATGTTTGTCACTTTTTCAAGAAGCCAAGTAATTAAACTTTTGAAATTACACATTTTCATTAAATTTCTTTATTTATATACTAAAGTAAATGTAGCATATACCTTTAAAATAGGATCTAAGCTATTCAAGATCAATAGTAAAACAATCACTTAATTTGATTAAATAGTATAATTATAAAATAATTAAAAATAATATAAATTAAGTTTTTTGGTTTTATTATGCATACAAGTAAATTTTGCTTTTCTTTTATGGAATAAGTATGGTTAAAAGAAATTACTACTGTTATTTTTTCAATTAATTTTACTAGTAAATGATGCATTCACTATGAATTTAAAAAACTATTAACAAAAATAATAAGAAATAACACACTCATTATAAAAGTGCCTTATAATTAGAAATATATAGAATTAATAGTAAATATCTTTTTATGTTTTAGAGATGAATTATTCTCAAAAAAGGAAGAATAACCACTGATGAAAAAGAGTAATTATATATATATATATATATATATATTGTTAATTTTGATCATAATCTAACAAGCATAAGTACATATACTATTGTCATTAGCTAGTCTAGAATAAGGGTAAAGCTTAGATAATGAAAGAAAACTCAATTATTTTAAGAGTCTAATGGTCTTTAGAAGAAATGGAAAAGAAATGGATAATATCATTGATTTTGAATTATATAAAATGCATGGATAAGAGTTAGACGAACCATGATGTTGAAAGTGAAAGTATCACCAAGGTGTAGAGTTTTTAATTGCATACTTGCACTTAAAGTATAGAGTGAACATAAGGTTATGTTGTCCATATAGGAAATGCTTAAACCACAATTTACACATCGTAGATGTGATAAGAGCACGTTTACCTGTAGATGGGATAGATGTAACTTACCAATGTTAAATATATCACAGTGAAAAGCTGACTATTGAATTGCTTACAAGATCTTAGGGTAGGCTATACCATCGAGAATTGATATGAGGCCCTATATGGAGGAGTATAATAGGGCAAATGATGATGACATTGATGGTCTCAATGAAATGCTTGATGATTTAGGGGTATTATTGACAATCAAGGTGAAGGTTCAATCCTTGAGGATGGCTTTAATATCCCATCCAATTTTTTAGACAGGTTAAGAGTTGACTTGATCCAAGGTGTAAGCTCTCAAATTTCTCATTTATAGTGAAGTTCCACCACTTGAAAGTACATAATAAGTGGAGCAACAAGTCCTTTAACATGCTTCTTCAACTTTTGCATGATGTGATACCTAATGGGGATTCTCTTCCCAACTTATACTATCATGCTAATAGGTACTTAAGGGGGTTGGGCATAGGTTGTCATTACATCTACACATGCAAATACAAATGTTGCTTATTGTGGAGTAGTAGAAAACATCTTACTCAATGTCCCACTTGTGTTACCTCAAGGTATAAGGTGTCTAATGGATCTAAGAAGGCTATTCCTTACAAGGTCTTGCATTACTTTCCTATGAAACCAAGGTTGCAATACCTTTTCATGAATCTTAAAATTGCTAAGAAGATACATTGGCATGCAAAGGAGCACAAGAGACAAAACAGCTTTATAGGCCATCCTACAAATGGGTTATCTTAGGTAAACTTTGACATTGAATTCCCTAGGTTTGCTAGCAATACTCGCAATGTAAGATGCTAGTGATGGCTTCAATCCTTTTGGGATTATAACCCAATCATATAGTAAGTAGCCCATGGTGCTACTTACATATAACTTGCCTCCTTAGATGTGCATAAAGAAAGAGTATCTAGTGATGTTGTTGTTAATCCCAAGACCTAAAGCACCAGGGAAGAAGTTTGATGTCTACTTATAACCCCTAACTAATGAATTGAAAGATCTTTGGTTTAATAGGTTATAGACATGTGATGCATACTCAAAGTCTTCCTTTAAAATGCATGCTACACTTATGTGGACCATCAATGACTTTCCCACATATAGGAACCTATTTAGGTGGAGCACAAAAGGATATAGTGCTTATCCTATATACAAAGATCAAATGCCATCTATGAGGCTTAATAGTAAGAATGGGTACATTAGTCATAGAATGTGGTTACTAATGGACCATCAATGGGACATAGCCAAAAATTTGATGAAAAGCATGATAATTGAGAAATCCCTAAAGAGTATTCTAATGATAAGATTATTTGCCAATTACAGTTTGTAGAAGATGTGCTTATGGGAAAGCCTCTACAAAAAGTTAGAAGGATCCATTGTGTTGACAGGTTCAACTGAACAAAAAAGTCAATATTCTTTTGATTGCTATACTGGTCAAAGTTATTGCTTGGACATAATTTGGATATCATGCACATTGAGAAGAATATTTGCGATAATATTGTTAATATAGTGCTTGGGATTGAGGGAAAAATGAAAGACACATATATGGCTAGGTTTGACTTAAAGGAACTTAACATTAGAAAGGAACTATAATTGTTGAAGTAGGCTAATGGCAAGTATTTAATGCCATGTGCTAGTTATGCATTTAGTACTAACAAGAGGAGATCTTTCTATCAATTTCTAAGGAGTGTTAGATTACCTAATGGTTATGCATCACATATAGGTAGTTGTGTCAACAACTCAGACTCAAAGCTTTTTAGTACGAAGAGCCATGATTATCATGTCATGCTTTAAAGGTTGTTATATGTAGGTATTCATGGCATATTACCTAAGGATGCCACCTTGATCATAGCTAAGCTCAAGACTTTTTTTGAAAGGTTGTGTAGGCATATTCTAAGTGTTGAAGATGTGCAAAGAATCTAGATTGACATTATCACCATATTACACAAGTTAGAGTTGATCTTTACCCCTACATTTTTCGATGTAATGGTGCATCTAGTTGTGCACTTGCTTTGGGTGACAATGTTAGCTAAACCCGTTGCTTATCAGTGGATGTATCCTATCAAGATGTATAATATAAACATAAAATTTACCATTTAAAAGTTATTATTCTAGCTTCTTACACTCTATTTAAATTCTTGAGCACAAATACTTAGGTTGTTTAAAGAAATTCGTTCAATTATAGAAGGTTATGTAGTTTAGGAGTGTTTGACCTAGTGTTCACTCCACTTACAAGGCATTGAGACAACTTATAATCGTCTAGATAGGAATTTTAATTCCTTAGAGGAGGGTGGTGCGAATGTCTTCACAAATAGAGTTGGTTTCATTTCTCCTCCTTCATATGTTATATTATCAAATGAAGAGGTTGAAGTAGTCAAATAGTATATTATAAACAATTGCCACAAGATTTAACCTTATTTAGAGTAAGGATGAAGTAGGTGTAATTTAAATGTTATAGTAATGCATTAAATTATCATTATAAGTACTAAGAAAAGTGGGAAGTTATGCTATAAGGAATATAAGGGTATTTTACACTCATGGTATGGTGACGACATAGATGAGCGCCACAAAAGGGAATTTGGTCCATGGTTTATGAATAAGGTAGATATAGTAAACAACATTTAAACATTTCTACATTTTTGTTATAAAAATTTTCACCTATTTAGATAAGCATCAACTTCTTTATTTATCTAAAAAAAGTTGATGTTATATTTTTCCTAATAATGCTACAAATGAGTGTTGTATGAAAGTAGTGACCTGGTCATTAGTGCATTATATGCATTATTAATAGGACCCGATTCATACTTCAAGAGATACAATAAGCTGATATATAATAGCGTTTGGTTTCACACATCAAACTTTGATTGTAGAAAGAAGACTCGAAATAGTGGAGTGCTTGTTGAAGGAAATTAAGGGGATATACAATCTTTAGCATAATTTTATTGGTTTTTAATGGATATATATAAGTTTACTTATGTTAGACACAAAAGAGCCATCTTATTCAAATGCAAGTGGTGGGACACTGATGAGTGACATCACAATGTAAGAGTTGATGATGGCTTCAAAAGTATTAAGGTTACTTGTACTTGATATGAAAATGACCCTTATGTGTTAACCTCACAAGCTAAACAAATATATTACTTAAAGGACATGATATTAGGTGCTAATTAGTGAGTTGTGCAATGTTTTGAGCATCATCACATTTACAATATGGACTCTCTCATTAGTGATGTAAATTCGTTTACTAATGTGGAAGCCAATTGCTGAATGAGAGATTGAAGGAACTTTTCATGAGGGATGAGGAAAGAGTAAATGAGTGACCTCCAATAGTTGATTGTAATGTTGATTTGCTATTGAGAACTTATGTATATCTTGACACTATTGTTGGAGAAGCAATAAAAAAGATAGTTCAAGCATCTAATTGATCACAATATGATGATAATATTGAATTCAATGAAGACAAGGATGATGATGAGGAGCTCAATGATACACTTATTGATTATGATAGCAATGATGATGATTGTATGATTTCTTTCAACTTGTAATTTTTTTTTAATTTCAATTTTTTTTTTTAAAGTTTGCATAGTTTATGTTTCTAATTAGTGCATTATACTATCATGTGATGATTTTTTTACTTTATTTGAAGTACCTTATTGTCGAGTCTAATTTTGAATTTTCCCATTCCTAATCCGATCTAGACTAGACCCTATGCTCATCTAATATAGATCCTCGACTTGAGTTAGGAACTTCGTTTAATTTTGGAGTCGCCACCCAACTGTTGTTGGGAAAGATTGAATTAAGACTAAAGGAGCAGATTAGTCTTAATTTGGACCACTAGTCGTCGTGATTTCCTCTTCTCGTTTTTGGTGAAAAGAGGAGAAAAGAAAACCAGATTTTCTAAGTTCGGAGGCTAACCTATTAAAACCTTACGGTTACCACCTAATCTCCTAAAATTATCTCTATCTAGAAATGTCTTTTATTTTGTTTCTGTTGCCTTTTATTGTGTTTTTGAAATGAGTTATTTGAAAAAAATGATTTTTTTATTTCATTTATGGGTTGACCCAAATGGGTGCCTACGTACCTGCTATTCAAGATCAAACAAGTCGTAGTTCGCTTTTCCTGAAAATATTTAGTGGGTTTGTGAATTTTAATTTTTTGAAATCTCTTTTGATTTATGTTTTCACCATTTTTTTGGATTTTTCTAAAAAAATCTAAACCTAAGCTTAATGATTTGATTTTTGAAATAATTTTTGGGAAAAACATCAATTTGGATTTATTTGAGAAAATGATTTTTCTAAGTGATAAAACTCATTTTTCCTATTTTTTCTTAATTTTTGATTTTTGATTTTTTGATCTTTTTGTGTTTTTTTTATTTTTTATCATTTTTATGATTCTTTTATTATTTTAAAATTTTTATAATCTTTATAAGTTTTATAATTTTTTATTCATTTTTCATAATTTTTGTGCATTTTTGTTTTATTAAAAATTTTTCTCCTAGGTTCTACCCTATTTCAAAATCTAAAGTTTTATTATTATTTTTTTCTAATATTTTTATTATTTTGATTATTATTTATTATTATTTTTTTATTTTTTTATTTTTTTATTTTATTTTATTACATTTTTAAATCTTAAAAGAATCTAATTTCTAACATTTCTATTTGTTGAAATGTAAATGAAACATAAATAAATAAATAACTAAATAACAAATTAATAAATAAATGACAAATTAAATAATCAATTCGGAATATAAAATAAATAAACTAAGTAAAAATAAAAATAAATCAAAAAATCCGACTTACCTGAATCCGGGTTGGTGCGCGGGTCGGGTCGGATCAGGTCGAATCGGGTCGGGTCGGTCGAATACGGTGGCGGGGAGTGCTCGTTGACGGCGTTCCGGCGGCCTTTTGCAGCAGGTGAGGTGTCGAATCCTAGGTTATCAAGGGTGAGGAATCTAATGGTGGCAGTGGTTTACTCTAGAAACGCCTCCTGGTGGTTGCTCAGCTCCTGATCGGCGGTCGCGGCTTTGATTTCCTCTGATGCTCTCCGATTCACTCTTTTCTCTCACTTTCTCTCGCTTATAATCTGTGTTTTGGCTTCCTCCCCTCCTCCTCTATTTATAAGCTCTCGAAATTGAGCTGGATAAGCTTGGATTTCCCCCCATCAAGGCAAATCGGATCGTGTAAATCCTTCGATTTGTTGAGATTTGATTCCAATTGGATGATGTTTATCTCAATTTCTGTTGAAGATTTGTTGGATTTGTGCAAAAAATCGAATCGAAACGGCCGAAATTCGAATTTTTCCCCTCGCCGACAATCTCGGGCCGAGGTTGAAGACGATCATGTGCCCGGCGCGTGCGTTCCCTCCAGCTAATCAGATGCCGCCACGTGTCTTGGGTAAATGAAAAAAAATCGCAAAACACGGAAACTGCTTCCCCCGCGTTTCGAACCCCTGACCTTGCACCCGCACACACCCACTTGACCACGGCTCGGACCAGCTGAGCTAGCCCATTTTCCTGATTTTGTTTATTTCGCAAATTGCATATATGCAATGCGATTTTTTTTTATTTTTTGTATTTTTTGAAATTTCAAAAATTTGTAAAAATTATTTATTCCTTATTATTGCCCTTTCTGAAATCATTTTTAAAAATTGATGTGTTTTCCTATTTATTTTTATTTTTTTGAATATTTTTATTATTTTTGCCAAATTAGAGAAAAATTGGAAAAAATTGAAAAAAAATTGAAATTGATTATTATTAATTATTATTAATTCTTAGGGCAAAAATGGGGTGTTTACACTTATATTTTCATTTATGTATGACGTTAATTTTTTTACTTTATTTATGTTTAAGCTGTATATTTTCAATAATAGACAGATGCCTTTGCTCTTTCAATGTAGGATTGTAATTGCTAGAGGATGAGGGAATGCACCCAAAAAAAAAAAAAAGCAAGGAAGGGTAGCTCAAGACTCCCGACTTGAGATTAATGATGACTCACATTCTCATCATAGTGGGAGAAGATGCAACAACCTCGCAAAGGTGGATGCAATTCATTTGCTTAGGATAATGCTATGCCAAATACCCCCACACACAATCATACTTCACCAATGATCTGGTGGATTCATCTATACAGCGTTAGCATTCCATCTAATCTTACACAATCTTTAGGTAATCTTGTTAAGTGTGCCTATTAAAATAATAAAAGTTCTTATCTCATACAAAACAATTTTTTTTTCCCATTATTTGTAATAGCTGGGAGCTCATTATCATCAATTGGCGAGCAAAGTGCATATTGAGAGCAAACACTAGAAAGAGAAAATAATAGGAGAAAGAGTAAAATGGTCATTGAGTTTATTAACATCTGGTGGCCATCCACTAATGGTAGACCAATCGGTGAAGATGGCATCTGAAATTGGGAAGGCATGCGGGATTTGCTGCCACTTAGAGTTAATGATTGGAGAACATTTTCCCTATAAGAAAAACAATGTGCTTAGGAGAGGGTACAAGTAAAAGTCTTCTTTCACACCCAACTCTTTCACTTAGGGAGATAAAATATAGGATAATTTGGCCTCTTAGTGATAGTTTTTTTTTTTTTTTTCATCATATTGGTTCTAACATATTGTGTCTTCTTTGAAAGGTTTTTCATGTTCAATGCACCACATATTTTTAAACATGAGTACGTAGAGAAATATGAGAATACTTATTTTGTTAAGTAAGAATAATAAAAGAAGAACAAAAAGGCACTAGAAGTCTCAAAGTTTAATAGATACACATAATCTTGGATTTGCTAAGGATTTACATGAAAGGAACTTCGTCAAAAAATATATAATGAAGAATCAAGAGCTCTATGATTGTATTATGAGTGAATGTTTTTTAGTCCATTTATATGTTGTTCCTAATTATCTTAAATACCATATAAATAGCTAGTGAGATTCTAATCCATTAGAATCTCATAAGGTACAAAGAGCTGAAGCTTTCTTGTGTTGCAAGTGATGACACCTTCCTCGCAATTTGATTGTCAATTAAGAAATCACCAACAAGAAACTAAACTACAACCCAAGGAGAAATACTTCTCTCTTTATTTTTATCATTATATAACTGTTCTCCGTAATTATTTCTTTGATATAATGAGACAATTGTATATTGTTGTCTTAATGTATTATTGCATTGATTTATAATAAAATTAGTATATATTCATGAGACTACCACTTATATTTTTTCGTAAGTATTTTGAAACAATAATGACAAAGGGGCAATTAAAAAATGAAAAGGAGTTGATAGCAAACCATTTTCTTGCGAATAGTCCTCAAGGACTCGTCTACTTCTTGCTTAAGACCACATAAGTGTTTGTACGACATCTCATTCAAGCTTTGACAAAGCCTCATCCTTTTGAGTCAATCAACCCCCCAAAAGTAAGTGAAATGATATTATCTCCAAACATGTTACAAAAATATGGAAATTTAAAAGAAGTTTTTATCTCAATAAGAATTATTTTGATGTCCATGTTCAAATGAAGAGAGATTGAAACTTACTTTATCCTTGTGGATGAACAATGTTTTATAACATATGGCCATAAATGCTTTTGTATTTAGATTCCTGTCAGTAAAATCCTGAAGTTATCATTTATGGATAATGTAAATATACTTTGCATATTCAACAATACAAAAACATAAGAGTTTGGATATGTTTTAGACATTCTTTCTATTATATAGAAAGGTATCATTTGAGATAATGAACAGTAATCAATAACTCTTTTATTGGTTCTTGCTCTTCTTACTCTACAGGTTATTACTTTTTACTTTATTGGGCTATATCGCTTTTATGCAAATATTGATTCTTGCTTTTATGATTCTGTTTAGATCCTTTAATAGCATTGTTGAACGGTGTTTTCTTATATTGTTGTCCTTGTTGTTGTAATCATCATTGTTGATTCACTTTCATAATTCAATTATAATCCTTGTTGTAATCATCATTGTTGATTCACTTTCATAATTCAATTATAATTATTAAGTTCATTTTATGTGCGAAATTGTCAAAATATTGATGATATTGCAAGGAATCCTCAAAAATTTCGTATAGTTGATTGATAGATGAGAAATATCCATAGAAATCACTGATGTAAAATAAAAAATTTGTGGAAAAGAATTGGTGATTGCAGCTCAACCAATAGGTTCAAATGATGATGATTGGAAAATATAATTGATGAATGGAACAAAGGGATTATCCATTATGATATTAGATTTTTATAAGTATTTGGAGATTAAGAGTTTTCCATTAAATAAAAATACCATGGGACATTAATGTTTTAGCTTGCATAAGATCTTCCCAAGTGATAGGTTGAATTTCTCTTGCTCAATTTTCTTTGTGAGATTCGTCTATCTAGTTAAACTCTTCAAAGAGTACTTTTTCATATCACCTTGTTATTATGAAAGATTGTTGTACAAGTAATGGTAACTAAGATTAAAAACTGACAGAGTTTCTTATATCCTTCTTAAGAATAGATATTGGTATAATATCGAAAGCCTTCCATCTCTAAAGGCAAATCCTATAAAAACTTTTACTTATACTATTTTAAGTATTTCTATTTTATGGGAAAAAGGCACCAACAATATCAAAGAGTTTCTAATTTTGGGTGACTTAGTTTTTTATTTAAGACGCTAACTTATAAAAAGAATGAAACTTTAGATACTAAATTACCTAAATTTGAAAGTACAAACACTTCATTTGTTTTTAAACCCCAAATTTTTTTATATTTTAAATTTTATGAGCTTTAAAAAATTGGAATTGGTTAATTATGTTATGCAACAATTCTTTTTTTTTTTTCTCTTTTCAAATTTGTGAGCTTTGATAAATTGAAAACTAGTTATCAATTTAGATTTAAATTCTTAATATTTATGCTTTCAATTTGAAAAGATAATGTTGAAATGATGATCCCATTGTTGTTATATTTTAATGCACTTTTGACTTGGGAATTTTGTTCCTTATTTTGCCATTCAATAAGAATGATATGTCACTTAACCTTATTGATGATATGTAGTGGTTTTGCCTTATCACTTGGTAAAATAGATTAATTTATACAAAAACTAATGGCATACAACTCCATAGAGGACTAAGACGATGATGAAGAGAGATCATGTAATAGGTGAAATATTTACGTTGGCTAGCTCCAAATCATTTAAGAGTAAGAGGAATGAATATGTGAGTATTTTAGATAATTTAGTATGTAATACTAAAATTGATCAAATAATTAACTTTTTTTGCTACATTATATAATTGTATTGAGAAAAATCACCAATTGCGAAATGCTATAGAGTTCTTTAAGCAAACTTGGATATTGTGATTTAAGGGCCTAATGGAATGGTAGTTTAGATTTTTTAGCAAACTATAGAGGATATGAAAGTTTATGGGTTAGTTTATAAATTAAGCCTATTTTAAAATATACAATGTCCTATTTATAATATATTATTTTATTATGGGTAATTTAAAACCAGATGGTAAACATGTATCAAAAAATCTAAATCATCAAAAAACTTGAAGACTTTATAAGAAATATTTGACAATTTCATGCATGCAAATTCAAGGATCGACTATCATCCTAGGAGAGGTTTTGGGCCATGAGCAATTAGAGATCTATACAAAGACGAATTTATATAGAAGAGTTGAAAGTAGCTTTGCGAGAAACAAAGGAAAATTTTGTAGAAGAAAGATGCGGACATGAAAAAACTACTAGCAATAGTTGAAGAAAAACAAGAATGTCAAGCCCAAGCAAAACAAGTGGATCTGGCTACTTTATTCAATCTTCATTTAAGTTGTTGTCAATAAACTTTATAAGCTCATTTATTATTAAGATAAAAGGCTATATCAAATTATATATTTCAACTTATAGTGTGGCTAATTCTTGTAAATCTTTTTGTCTAGCTTGGTTGTTTTTATTATTGGTGCGTTTAGTTTAGTCAAATCTAATTTTTTTAGCTAAACCTAAGCTACTTTTAGTGGTGTTTGAGGTTTTAGTTGATATTTTATTGAAATTTGTGAACATGGAAGTGGAAATAATATATTGTGCTCAATTTTGTCTATGGTTTTGAGAGTTGATTTTTTTTTGTTGAATTGGAAGTTGTTAAAACCCGAAAAAAATTATTTATTGATTTATTTAATAAATATATAATCATAAAGAAGCTAAGGACAAAGATGGAATTTTTAGAAAATTTTGAAGGGCAATTTAGACATTTTGCGATAAGGGTTTTTTAATCCTAGATGATCTAATGCTCCTTCTTTTTCAACCCTCACAGTAAAATGCAGACGGAAATGTTCTCTAAACAAACCGTAAGACAACAAAAAAGGGGACGGCGCAACCTAATTCCAAGTACGAAAGGTAAGGGATCTTATCGTTTATTCATGTAGAACATGAAGAGTGTGAAGGGACAGTATGATAACAAAGAATCAATGAGCCAAGGTTGCAATTTGTGGAATTTTGATGTAAGTATGAAATTCCTTGTAATTTAGATGCAATTACGTATTTTTAAAAACTTAGTTAAGCTTGAGAATAAAGGGAATCAAGTTTAGGAGAATTTGGAGAAAAAGAATTACGATTCATAGAAATTGCTGAGGGTAACACGACCCATCAACACAGTCGTGTTTCAACCATGTTGAATTTAAAAGGCACACTGAGAGTACACCACCCCAAAACGGTTGTGTTTAGACCATGTTAAGTGTGAAATTGTACCAAGAGACACACGCCTCTTAACACGGGGCATGTTTCAAACGTGTTGAGTCAAGGGGGAACATAACCCCTACAAGTCGTGTTTCGACCATTTGAAACCAGGTTTTACACCAAAAGATAATGATCCTTAACACGGTCGTGCTTCCACGTGCTGAGCAACAGGTTCCCAACTGACTGTGTTGAATAAAGTATAAAATAAATTTCATATTTATTTAAATTTAAATTAAAAATTTAAATTTCCCACGCAACCTAAATACCAATAAAGCCTTAGAGAAATTAAATGAATAGGATTAAGAAAATTAAGAATATATTGATCTTTATTGAAAACTAAAAAGAGCTTGTTTATTGTATAGATTTCCAATTAAATTAAGCTAAGACCGGGAAATGCTTAAAGATAAGATTAAAAATACGTATAAATTATGTGCATTATGTGTTTTCTTAAGTTAGTATACATGTTGAAATTGATTTAAATTGAATGAATTTGGGTTTAGTTTAAAATTTATGTTATATTGCTTGACCGGTTAAGGGGGCCCATAGTGGAGATCCCTTGGGGCACCCCAATGATCCCTTTTGTACGTTGTTCCTATGGAGTCTGCCTGGAAATGATTGGGTTGAATATTTATTAAGTAAATTTAAATGTAATGATTGTGAGGCCCGTAGTGGTAGTTCCCATCACCAGGTTTAATGTACATGGGTATGGCGCCCGTATGGCAATTCGCATCACCAAGTTTAAGGTTTAAGTGGACATGGGTGTGAGGCTCGTATGGTAGTTTTCATCATCAAGTTTAAGTGACATGGGTGTGGGAGCCCATAGTAGCAATTCCCAAAACTAAATCATGGTCCATATGTTAAGTGTGTTAAGGGGGTCATGAGTACCTTTTTGCTGCTTATAGGTATAAATTGTCACGTGAAATAGTTGTTTGTGTTTAAGTATTACATAATGTTGAACACTTGTTCATGCGATGGGGTTTTTGTGTTTACGTATTAGCATTTTAAGTTCACCCTTCGGGGGGGAAATTATTTTTAGATGCAGTATTAAGGGGATGAGAACCAGAAGATGACTTAGGTTTGGGCGAGCCATAGAGAAGAAAGAAAAAGATTACCATTATTTTTATGATAATTAAGATCTGGGGGGTTATGTTATTTAGCTGTGAAAAGCAAAATTTTTTTTAAGGATGTTATTTTTATATTCAAAGACTTCTGTTTCGTTAAAATGTTTGATAGGGTTTAAGTTATTTTTAAAAAATTTGGGGATGTATAAAAATGTTTTTATATACGTTTTAAAGGTTAAAAGTGTATCAAAGTTTATTCAGACCCTTTAACTTGTTTTTGTGAGATGAGGACTGTGGGGGGAAAATAGCGTGACTTGGGTTTTCGGGCGTTCAGAATTTTTAGACACTTTAGTTTAGCTTTTTTTGGGAAAAAAATTTGGGGTTTAAATGAACTTGTTTGTGTTTTTGGGAAAAGATAAATTGGTGGGGGTTTGGTGCTACTTTTTCTATGAATACCTAAAAAATCCTCTTAGTAAAATGGGGCCCTTCCCTTAAAATGCATATATATTAAATTGCTTTGTAGGAAATTTCAATTTATTTTATAGTGTGAGATTTTATAACATGATATTTATTGCATATTTTTTTTTTTTTAATAATTATTTTTTTTTCATTAGGGAGTCCATCCATATAATAGGTAAAATAGCATTAGCAAATATAGGCCTTTTTTTTTCTAGCTCGGGATTTTTTAAAGCAGTTATGTGCTATAATACTTAAAATCTTGATGGATGTGTTCATCTCATAAAAAACATTTTCCCCCAAAAATTGTTGTGCTATATTTTTTTTCTTACTAATTATGAAATGAAATTTGTATAAATTTAACATAAATAATTATTTTAAAAATAAACCTTTTAAAAAACTTTTAAATTAATAAAAAACTCCATACCCCTTTTTGGGAGCTTTCTCTAGCAATTAAATAGCCCGTTCCAAATTATCCCAGCAGTTCGGGTAAATTGTCACACATCATTGTCACAATACGTGTCTCTCTCGAATTTTCTTTTCTATTTTTTTTTATATATGTATTATTCATATCTTTACATATTGTATGTGACAAGACCCACAAGTGAGGAGAATTTTTTCTCAACCACCTACATCTGACAATGATGAACCCAAAAATAGTGATGAAAACAATTGACGAAATAGATTGGTTTGGACATGTTAAAGTAATGTTTAAGATCAAATTTAAAAAAAGTTTTAACTTCTTAAAAATCATTTAGGACAATGTTTTTTTATATTTTTTTTGAGAATTTTTTAAATATTGTGGGAAATTTTTAAATACATTATCGAGAATTTTTTAAAAAAATTTTTAATTATCCCGGTTTATTTTAAACATGTTTAAAGGTTTTTTTAAAAAGCAAGGATGATGCAAAATTACAATTTTCCACATTTAAAAAGTCACTTATATGTTAAAATTTTTTAATTTTTAAATGTTGTCAAAGTATTAAAAGAATGTAAAAAATTTCAAATTTGCGATTTTTTAAAGTCATCTAAAAAATTTAAAATTTTTCCCAAAGTTTTTAAAAGTTATGAATTTATTTAACTAACAACACTTTATGTTGTCAATCTTAAATTGTTGGAGAAAAGGGAAAATTTCATGTTAGCAATGTTTTTTAAAAATCACCCATTGGGCAAATCAGTGACGTCTAATCATTGTTAGTTTACTCAAATAGCAAAACGTTTTAAAAAATCCCTTAATAATCTCATGTATCAACATTTTAAAATTGGGAGAAAACATGTACAAAATTTTAAAATTCACAATGTTTAAACATCACTAATGCATTTTAAATTTTTAACATTTGAACGTTACTAATGTTATTTATTTTCCATGTTTTTTGAATGAGGTAACATAAAAAAATTACAATTTTGTGAACTTCGCCACCAATAAGTTAGATTCAGTGATGCTTAAACATTATGCAATTAAGACTTTTGGCTATGTTTCAATCATTTTGGGAATGTTTACTTTTTAAGCATAGCATACCTAATCTACAACAGGCTTTTTTACGTAGCAAAATCTTTTTAGCCCAAAATTTTAAAGCAAGCTTAGCAAAGTTTATTTAAAAGACGCCCCAAAACTTGTTTTTTTGCCGTGCCCTATTGAGGGTATTTTCATGTACCAATTAACTCATTGAATACTAGGGAGATTAAATTAAGACCTTTAAAAGATGGGATATTACACCAAACAGAAACTAATCAAATCGTTAATTAGGTTTTAACCATTTTTTCAAATAAAAAAAAAAATTACAAACCCAAAACAATTTTTTTTTAAGTTAAAAAAACCCTTGCAAATTTTAACCAAGTCGTTTCAAACCACATCAAATCATGAGAAAAAGAAAAACGAAAAACAGAAAAAGGGGAATGTAGAGAATATAACTAAAAAAGATAACTCCATAAATTCTTATTCAATTTTTCCTCTTATTTTGGGTTTTTTATCAAGTAACTTACCTTTTTTTTTTTTTTGTATTTTGCCCATTGAAATTTCCCGTAGAAATAATAATTATCTTAAGAAAGATAATAAATTCTCCTTAAATTATATCAAATGAGTAACAAAGATGGTAAATGATATTGGAGAAATGATAAAAAAAATTGATTTTTCTTTTATGCCCAAATAAAAATTTTTTCATTACTTATTGCTTATATATAGAAAAAAAATTAATAACATGTGAAGGGTTTTCAAACCAAAATAAATTGAACCAAAATTTTTTTTTTTAACTTGAAAAAATTTTTGAATATATGATTAGGTTTTAAATTTTTAAGGAAAAAAATGAATCGTAATATAGGGGTTTGGTTTGATTCAAGGGAAAAACCCAAACCACACAGACCCCTACAAAAAGGGCTATTAATTTGATTTTTTTTTTTACAAATTTAACACCCTAATATTGTGTCTTGATGAACAGAAAAAAGTATAATCATCCCATTGCTATAAAGTGTCAAATTTGTGTCACCAATTTGAAATTATGCATGAAATTAAAAATTAGATTTTAAAAATCTCTAAAATTTAAATTTTGACATTATAGATAATCAACTTATGGAAAAGGCTGAAAATACACTTTTTCATATTTACTCTAAAATGTTCGTAACTATATAATTTTTAAAATTGATCATTTAAATCCTAAATTTTTTTTTTTCTAAAAAAAAAGGTGTTAAAATAGATTCCTACGTGCCCTTTTTTTAACCTAGGTCTTAGGGGTCTTTATTTTTCTCATATTTAGTATTTTTTTTTTTTTTCTTTTTTCAAAGAAAATACAAAATAAATCTATAAAAAACATTTTTGTTTTCAGAAATTCACCCTTTAAAATTTTTAAATATCAAAGAAATATGAAAAATCAAGGCATATTGAGTAAATATAAGGTATTGATTTGTAATTTTTTTATAAATTTAATATAATTATTATCTTGTAAATTCGTATAGAAATTTGGGGTATAATTTTGGTCAACCATGCAAGGTCATGTATATTTTTAAAATTTATTTTATAAATCATGTTTAAAGTTGGTTTGGGAAAAAATGAATCATATAAAAGTTTATTACCGCCCCGTAAGTGATGAATAGTTAATGAATATCCCCTCTTTCCAAATTGTAAACCCCTAGGTCTTTAAAAAGATAGGCACTTAGCAAGGAGAAGAATTTTTTCGGCCCTTTTTTTAGTAGGTTGAGGTGTTTTTTTATTGCCAAGTCTGTGATTTTTTTTTCTCAGGTTTTGCCTTGCTTGGCATTTTTGCCTAAAAGGGGTGCTATTTCAAATGGGGTTAATTTATGTCACCTCATTCACTTCAAGTGAATAGTCCTCCTCCAGAAAAGAAAAATGTATTTTGGAGTTTTAGTATATTGGGAGAGAAAACATAGCGTTTTTTTCCATGCTCGAAAATATTTTAATTTTTTTATCATTTAACATTCATAATTATCAAATATTATAATCATAGCAAAACAAATCATCCATCACTTTTCTTGGATAGAATTCATTTTTTTGACACTTTATTTTTTTTTAGATGACCCCCATCTATCCTTCGGATTAAAATAGGGAAATATTATTTCGATTTGCTCACATCATGTTTAAGTGAGTAACTTTTTTAAAAACAATTGTATACTGTTTGTGCTTGTAAAATTGTTGAACCTTTAATATTTTAGAAATATTTAAAAAAACGATACACACAGGGACTTAAAAAAGATGTAAGTGAAAGCCGTAACTTAAATACAAACAAAAGAAAAACAGCGAAAATAGGGAAAAACACAACTTCTTACCATTGCTTAATACGGGGAGGAAAAAAAACCGTCAAGTCCCGGAACCTTCAAGATCTTCCCGAGCATTCAAAAAAAATCACAAGATGGTAAAGTGGGTTTTTTTTGAATTTTTTATGCTCTGGGGCCTTGAATCCAATACTATTTAAAAGAGAAACTTTCCATCAAAGTTTTCCCAAAATCATGCTAATGGGGTTTGTGGGGAATATGGTTTTTATTAGGATTAAGTGGGTAGTGGGAACATGAGAATTGTAGTTAGTGGAAATTGTGGTTTGTGGTTCCTAAAAAATAGGACCATAAATTCCACCATTCCAAAAATTTTTCCCCCTTTGGGCCGAAAATTTTACTTTAATACCACAAATCCTTAGACTTTAAAAAAAACACAATACATAATCATGGGGGATATTTTCCCTTTTTACTCGAGAAATATCTTCCATGTATTTCAATGTATCAAATTTTCAAACCTCTTTCCCAACAGCTTTAAAGAATTTAAAACCCCAAAGTTTATTCTAGGCCAAACTTTTTTGATATTTCTCCAAATAAACAAAATGTGCACAACAAATATGAAAAATACTACTCTATAGAGTTTTTACTAACACATAATGGAAAACCCAAATCCCATAAATGACAAAAATGATCCTTAAATCTTTGTGGGGCCAAAGCCTTTTGTCAAAGGATCGGGTAACATCAGCTCTGTGTTAATATACTGAATGACCACTTTCTTTTCTTTAAAAACGTTCCCTTTTGGCCCAAAATTTTTTATTTCGATATGTTTGCTTCGACTTCCCCTCTTATTATTTTTAGCCATAAAGACTGCAGCTAAATTTTCACAATACCCTCCTCAGTGGCTTTGATTAGAATCAAAAAGTTTAACCCTTCGATGAAAATCTTCAACCATACACCTTTTGAGGGAGCCTCAAAAAACAAACGAACTCAGCTTCCAAAAGTAGAAGTAGCAGTTAAAATTTTTCTTGGGGACTTCTCCAAGAAATGGCTCCACCGCTAACATGAAAATGTAACCTGATGTTTATTTTCGAGAAAACAACGCATCCGGGGAAGTCGAATCAAGTAGCCAATTACTTCCAAAACATCTGAAACCCTTTGTACATAACATGTAATCTTTTTTCCCTTGAAGAAAATCCAAACTTTCTTTGCAGCTTTTCCCGTGGTCAAGTCTCAGATTTGACTGATATCTTCCTAAAATTCCGACACAAATGCAATTTTAAAGGTCTAGTACAAACCTGAGCATACATTAACTTCCAACAGCTGAAGCATAAGGAATTTCTTCTTTTGCTCTCTTTAAAACTCTTTTTTTAGGGCATTGGTCCAAATGGAGCTTATCACCCTTCATATAGGAGCAACGCTAGGTAAAAATTTTTTTTATCCGAAATTTTTCTAAAATTTTTTTTAATAATGTTTTTTGAGATAGACCTAAGATTCCTCTATGTCTATTTTGATGAATCTTAATCCCAATGACATGAGGCATCACCCATATCCTTCATATAAAAATTTTTAGAAAAAAATTTGGGGTTTCACCTCATGTAACATCCCCTTTAAAATAAATTTGATGAAAGGGTGGGGATATCATCCACATATAGGAAAAAAAACCCAAATTTTTATTTTCCCACAAACCCCTTTTTGTATAAAAATTGACCCCATGATATTCCCCAACAAACCCAAAAATAAAGAGATAATATCATAAAATTTTTAAATACCTTTGACGGGAGGCTTGTTTTAATCCAAAAATGGATTTCTTTAGCTTGCAAACCAATTTACACCATCACAGAGGAAAACCCTTCGGGTTGTTTCATATAAACCTCTTCCTCTAGATTACCATTTGGGAAAAAGCTTTTTTCACATCCATTTGTTGAAAATCAAGATCAAATTGAGCTACTAATGCTAATATTTTGAAAGGGAGTCTTTCCTGGATACGGGAAATGAAGGCTCTGTGTAATCAATTCCTTCACGTTGAGTGAACCCTTTAGCAACAAGTCACCTTATATCTTTCAATGTTCCCCAATGACCCTTTTTTAGTTTTAAAGCCCCTTTTATTACCTTTTGGTTTTTTAACACCTTTTGGGCAAGGGGGACAAGATCCCAGATTTCCTTTAACTCTTCATAAAAATTCACTCATCTAACATAGCATTATACCATAAATTTGACTCATCACAATTCATAGCTTCCTTGAAAGACTCAGGATCATTTTCAGCTCCAATATTGTACTCAGATTCTTTTAAATACACAATAAATCACAGGGATTGCTGATCTCCTTTCCCCTAATTTGATCTCCTTAAAAATTTGGGAAAAACATTTTCTTGTGGATCATGTTGCTCAATTTATTTCTTGATTTTGATCTACTATGATTTCCCCAGCAATTTGTGGATTTTTATTGATTGGTTGTTCAACACCTATTTGAACTCGAGGGGTGTTTTTTGAAAAAACAACCAAACTCTCACCTGATGTGGAAGGTAAATCTTGCTCTTTAACTAAAGTCTTGAGATAGATCAAATCCCACTTATTGATCATATTTAAGAAATTTTGCCCTTTTTTGATTCCCCAATCCTAGTAGTGTGAGATGAACAATAAAATCTGTATCCTTTGGACTTTTCGACATATCCAAAGAAATACCCACTTATAGTCCGAGGATCCGTTTCTTTTCTTGTGGGGTTTTAAACTCTAACTTCAGACGGGCCCTCCCCATACACGCATATGACACAAACTCGGGTTTTTAACCTTTGAACAACTCAAATGGTGTTTTAGAAACAGCCTTGGTTTGGGAAATCTGTTTTAAAATATACGCAGCCGTCTTTAATGCTTCAATCCATAAGGATTTAGGCAGTTTAGAGCTACTAAACATACTTCGCACCATTTTCCCTTTAAAGTTTTTGGTTTCTTCTTTCCCCCAACACCCTTCTGATCAGGGGAACCTGGCATAGTGGGATTGGGCAACAAAACCGTTATCTTGAAGAAACTTACAAAAGGGCCTGGTGCTTGTCCATCTTCAGTGTACTACCATAATACTCACCACCTCTATCGGTTCCCACAATCTTGATTTTCTTACCGCATTTTTTCCTACTTCAGCTTTGAAAACCTTAAAGGCTTCCCAAAACTTCACTTTTATGATGAAGCTGTAGAGATACATGTTTTCGTGAGTAATCATCTATAAATTTTGATAAAATATTTTTGACCTTGATTATCCAATCTGGACAACAAATCAGAATGGATAAATTCTAATATGGCCGAACTCCTTTTGGCACCTTTCTTTGAAATTGTTAGTCTGCTTTCCCTTTATGTATCCCATACCAAATACCAAAATCATGAAATCTAAATGACAAATATACCATCATTCACCAATCTTTTAACTCTCTCTATAGAGATATGACCTAATCTATGGTGCCATAAGGTAAAAGAAATCCTCATTCATAACACATTGTTTAGTACCAGCTTGTACATGCATAACATCATGAGTAGCATTATTATGTAAATTTAATAAATAAAGACCATCCACTGAAGAACCATCACCAATATGATTGGATTTATAAAATAAATCAAAACCATTGTTTGAAAAGTTAAAAGTAAATTCCGAAGGTACAAGTTTGAAACTGAAATCAAATTCCTAGAAAAACTAGGAACATAAAAGGTCTTTTCAAGAATTAAATTAAAGCCACTCTTAAGTACTAATATGCATGTCCCAATAGCTTCCACATGCGATTCTATCTTGTTTCCAGAATAGATAAATCGCTCACTCCCACTGGTTTCCGCAGGTTTTGTATACCCTTTCTTTTCAGCCAATTTTATGCTTGACACAGTCTTTCTTTATGTGTCCCTTCTTTTTACAGAAAAAACACTTGGACTCTTTCTTGATGTCAGCATTGGGTTGGATTTTACCCTTCCCTTTTCCTTTGACTTTGCCGTTTTCTTTCCTTGAGTAACCATCATTGCATTTTCTCCCATCTCCAGAGTTAATCGGGCTTCCTCTTCTTCACACATGGTCAATAGATCATCTATTGTCCATTTGTCCTTATGTGTGTTGTAAGAGATCTTAAAAGGTCCATACTGTGATGGAAGGGTCGTCAGAATAAAATGAACTAGGAAAGCATCCGACATCTCAATCTCTAGAGCCTTCAAGCGATTTGCTAAATCACGCATTTTGTTGATGTGTTCTCTAACGCCTTTCACAGAAGTCAACTTAGCAGATGTGAACTTCATAATCAGGGTGCTAGCTAGAGACTTCTTAGAAGTCTTAAATTGCCTTTCAAGGGCATCTAGCAACTCTTTGACATTTTATATTGATCCACTGAGCTACGGACATCCGTAGTGAGTTTGCTCTTAATGAACATGATACTAAGTCGGTTAGACCGTTCCCATTTCTCATGAAGATCAAACTCAGCTTGAGTGCTTTCTTCACTCAGAAGTGGCTCATCCTTAATAGTGGCATAGTCCAATGTCCAAACACCCCAAATGAAGAAGTATATTATCTCTCCAAGTCTTAAAGTTTTCACTGTTAAAATAGGGATTTCTACTTTAGTATCAGTCAAAGGTTGCATAGCTGCAAACACAAACATGCTTAATTCTTAATTTGAGACTATAACATAAATCATAATTTACCAATGCAAATCATGCAATAATGAATCTAGCGACATAAAAATTGCTTGTGGGCTAAATTTTTAATTCAATAAGATTCATTCCTTATAATAGACATTATATTTCTTTTACTTCATAATCACTTTATGAGATCCGTCCTTAATAAGGCTGCTGTGGCTATACCTCAATGCTTTATGGATCATCAAACAAATAAATGTAAAGTCTAAACATTTCTTATGTGATACTGTATAAATAACTTCGTTCAATAGAGGCTACTTTGGCTAAACCTCAATCAAACAAAATTATTTTTATCACTTGAGATCAGATAAATTTCCAGGAAAGACGCGTAGGTTAAACAAAAGGTCCCACTTAAAATCCAGCCTCCTTAGACAGAATTCGAATGAATTCCCAGGAAAGACGTAGAGGGGTCACATTTGTCCCACGATAATGTCTCCTTAGACAAAATTAATCTGACTCAATTTAGACTTTTAACTTAATGTTTATGAAGTTATTTAATGTCTATAATACTAAATGTGATTTCTAATAAATAATCCAATCTAAATAAGGCTGCTGTGGCTACGCCAAAATTTATTAGAATTATTTAATCACAAGACAAATAATAATTGCTATTGCTAAACATCATGCAATAACTCTGAATGTACTTAAACATGAACAAATATATGCATGCATAATAAATTCGAAAACATACATACAATCACATACCAATTTAAGCACCTTGAACAAATACTAAAATTGCAAAATCCTAATGCAATTTCATTAACGATATTTTAAATAATTAACAAGCTAGTGTATATAAACCATAAATTTATATATACACAAATTATGTAAAATAAATACAGAATTTAATACAAAATAAAATTCCACAAAAGTTTTTCACAAAACTGTAAGTAAAAATGTTAAATAAAATTGACATGTTAAATTTCAAGAAAAAATTATTTAAGAAAAATACTAAATAATTTTATTTCCAATTTAACATGTCATAAATTTTTATTTAAAAAAAAAGGATAATACTTGATGTTGGCAAATAAAATCCAACATTATTACTCAATTATTATACTTGAAAATTGAGTAAAATTAAGTACAAAATTAATTTGCACCATAAAACTCTAATTTAAAAAATTAATTTCTCCAGAAAAATTGATACAAATAATGTATCATAAATTTGATAAAAATTTATCAAAACCAATTTAAATTAAAATTGAATTGAAAAAGGAGAAAATTAATTTTTTCGAAATCGCAAGGCAAAGGTTTAATTACGGCTCTGATACCAAATGAAAGCCGTAACTTAAATACAAACACAGAAAATGCAGCGGAAATAGGGAAATCACTAACCTCTTACCATTGCTTAATACGGAGAGGAACAAAACCGTCAAGTCCCGGAACCTTCAAGTCTCGGAACCTTCAAGATCTTCAGAGCATTCAAAAAACTCACAAGATGGTAATGTGTTTTTATAGAATTTTCATGCTCTGGGACCTTGAATCCAATAGCTATTTATAGAGAAACTTTCCATCAAAGTTTCCTAAAATCATGCTAATGGGTTAGTGGGTAATATGGTTGATTAGGATTAAGTGGATAGTGGGAACATGGGAATTGTAGTTAGTGGAAGTTGTGGTTTGTGGTTCTTAAAAAATAGGACCATACTTCCACCATTCCAACAGTAAGTGAATGATGTTTGCTGTTGATATTTGTACCGGAAAAACACTCTAATATATCTAAACAATGATCGAGTGTGGGTAATTGCATCATATCTTGTTTGAGAGTGTGTACTATATAAATGTTGGCCACTCACAATTGTACCTAATAACATGTCTGGTATAATTAAATAACTTGACATCCATAGTATGAATTGCATGAAAGAAGGCTGTTAACACTGCACAATAAACGAAAATGACATATGGTAGTACTTCCCTCACATGTGCATTGCCGCTATTTCAGGAAAATATTGTCCTCGATTGAGGTCGTATCTATAATTCCATCGCTTTGGGATGGTAGGAGACAGCGTGTGCTCTGCAAATGATGTTACGGAAGTCTACAGTACTACACCGCTCTACCGTAGATTTGTATTTGGCTTTCCTTTTCCAACCTTGAGTTCGAAGAGCTTAATTCCAAATCCTATGTAGTTTTTTTATTTTCTGCATATGTTGTTGCATTTTATACAGTTAATTATGCATAGCATGATATTGCTTGTTATATATTGCTTGATGTATGAGTTCAAAGTTGTTATTCACTACGTTGTGGTTTTAACCCACTTCCCTACAATTTTCCATTGTCACCGGTCAATCCATGGTACAATTTGTGTAGTCCTCTACAAACTACGAGTCTATCGAGTACTTTACAGATGCATGCCAGATGAGGCCATAGAGGAAAGAGTATCCTATCATTTTTATCTTGGAGAATCATTTATATAAAAGGATCTACCTCTGTATACCTATTAATTTCCTCATCAAGTATCGTCGTTGATAAAAAGAAATTCAAATAGGAAAATAAATGCCCCGAAAATGCAAATTGACAAAAAATATAAGTACTATACAATTTTTTGTTATGATGAATTTACAAAATCTTTTTCATAAACTAATGCTAAAAAAGGCATCATTTTCGATATAACAAAATTGGGCAAAAAAAGTCATTCGAAAAAGATTGAAACATTTGTAGGTTGCTAATGGATTATTACTTATAAAGTTTTATTAATAAATAAATACCATCCTTAGGGAACTTATTTAGCTAAATCCCAATTTTTTTTATGAATGTATCATTCAACAAATTTTAAAGGGCTAGCAATTCAAAACCTGTTTTCTTAAAACCCGGCATACACAAGTAATTAAATGAAAAAGAAAAGGGAAACAACTTACTTAGAAAATAAAGCTAGCAACAAAAAAAGCAACATATGTTGACATTAAAAAGGCCCCAAAAATTTTTCAATCTAATATTGGTTTTTTAAAAATAAAAAAAAAATAATGAAATATACTAAAATCCTAAACACAAAGCTAAAAGAATGTGAAGAAGACAACACACATATACGTGTCATGGTTTGTAACAAAGAGCAAATGTGGGGGGTAAACTCAAGCTTAGAATGTAGTAAAAATGGTATTAATAGGGTAGTTTATTCTTGGGATAGGGGTACTCTGAAGGAAATTTTTAGATAGGTTTGTAAATCCTATTAAAAATTAAGTAGATCATGGCCATCCATAGATAAAGGCTTCTTGTATATAAGGGGGTTTTTTCCCTCATTTTTAAACCATCTAGAAATACAATCAAAATTTCCCTTACTAAAAATGTCTCTCAAACTTTTAAGATTTTCTTTTTAGTAAGTGTATTCTTGGTGTTCTAGACAAGTTTGAAAAAACTTGGGCCTCTCGAAAGGTAAGTTTTAAAAAATGACATTTTAAAAATCATTTTACACCTAAAAAGCAATATTAAAGCAAATTTGTTCTAGTTGCATCGAGTTGCTGAAATCTATTCAAATGAAATCAAGTGGGGTAGCCTTATCTA
>JBBMOL010000914.1:0-58543 GCA_037954665.1 Laguncularia racemosa | reverse complement strand
AACAACAAATGTTGTCGTTGCAATACTAAAAAAAAAAAAAAAAAAAAAAAAAAACCCCCCCCCCCCCCCCCCTGCTACAAAGTGTCAAATTGTGTGCCATCATGAAATACATGCCAAATTCGTCCTCAATTTCACTAAAATGTCCATAATTACTCAACAATTAGCTGCAATACCACAAAAATGTTGTCTTGCAAATACTTGACTACAAACATTGTAACCACAAATATCATTGCGCAGTTGTCACCAATATTGTCTTTGCAAACATACTCTACAAATATCATCGCTACAAATGTTGTCAACATTGTGTGAATGCCATCGAGAAAATATCATGGCACAATTGTCAATCACTCTATTAATTCACTATAAATTCATGTGTTACTCAAACAAAGTAGCTGCAATTACCACAACAACAAATGTTGTCGTTGCAAATATTGACTACAAACATTGTAACCACAAATATCATTGCGACAGTTGTCACCAAATATTGTCTTGCAAACATAGCTGTCTAAAATCATCGCTACAAATGTTGTCACATGTTGATGCATCGCAATGAAAATTCAGCAAAGCAATCATCTATGATTATCACTTAAATGTCATGTAGTACTCAAACAAAGTACGGCAATTCCACACAACAAATGTGTCTTGCAAATATTGACTACAAACATTGTAACCACAAATATCATTGCGGCAGTTGTCACCACAAATATTGTCATTGCAAACATAGCTGCACAAAAATCATCGCTACAAATGTTGTCAACATTGTTGAGCCATCGCAATGAAAATATCATGGCCACAATTGCAATCACTCTTGTATTGTCACTATAAATGTCCATTAGTTACTCAAAAAGTAGCTGCAATTACCTACAACAAATGTGTCGTTGCAAATACTGACTACAAACATTGTAACCAATATCATGCGGTGTGTCACCCAAATTGCATTGCAAACATAGTGCTACAAAATCATCGCTACAAATGTTGTCAATTGTTGTGCCATCGCATGAAATTATCATGCCACATTGCATCCTCTAGTATTGCACATAAATGTCCATGTAGTATCAACAAAGAGCTGCAATACCACTACAACAAATGTTGCGTTGCAAATACTGTGACTACAAACATGTACCACAAATACCATTGCGGAGTTGTCACCGCTAATATTGTTCTTGCAAACATAGCGCAACAAATATCATCGCTACAAATGTTGTAACTGTTGCTGCCTCGCTTGAAAATACATGGCCACAATTGAATCACTCTATGTATTGTCACTATAAAGTCATGTCGTACTCCAAAAGTAGCTGCAATACCACAACAACAATGTGTCGTTCAATATGACTACAACATTGTAACCACAAATATCATTGCGCATATCAACCAAATTTCATTGCAAACATACGTACAAAATCATCGCTACAAATGTTTCGACATGTGATGCATCGCAATGAAAATATATGGCCACAATTCATCACTCTATTTTTCACTAAATGTCCATGTAGTACCAAACAAGTAGCTGCAATTACCACACAACAAATGTGCGTTGCAAATATGACACAAACATTGTAACCACAAATATCATTGCGCAGTTGTCACCACAAATATTGTCATTGCAAACAAAGCTGCTACAAAAATCATCGCTACAAATGTTGTCAACATTGTTGATGCCATCGCGTTGAAAATATCATGGCCACAATTGCAATCACTCTATGTATTGTCACTATAAATGTCCATGCAGTTACTCAAACAAAGTAGCTGCAATTACCACTGCAACAAATGTTGTCGTTGCAAATATTGTGACTACAAACATTATAACCACAAATATCATTACGGCAGTAGTCATTGCAAATATTATCATTGCAAACATAGCTGCTACAAAAATTATCGCCACAAATGTTGTCGACGTTGTTGATGCCGTCGCAATGAAATTATCAAGGCTACAATTGCAATCGGTCTATGTATTATCACTATAAGTGTCCATGTGGTTACTCAAACAAAGTAGCTATAATTACCACTACAACAAATGTCGTCGTTGCAAATATTTTGACTGCAATTCTTGTAACCACAAATAACATTGCGGCAGTTGTAACCGCAAATATTGTCATTGCAAACATAGCTGCTTCAAATATCAACGCGACAAATGTTATCAACACTGTTGCTAGCATTGCGATGAAAATATCATGGCCTCAATTGTGATCACTCCATGTATTGTCATGATAAATGTACATGTCGTTACTCAAACAAAGTAGCTGCATGTACCACAACAAGAAATGTTGTCGTTGCAAATAATGTCACTACAAACATTGTAACCATAAATATCATAGCGGCAGTTGTCACCGCAAATATTGTCAATGCAAACATAGCTGCTAAAAAAATCATCGCTACAGATGTTGTCAACATTGTTGATGCCATCGCAATGAAAATATCATGGCCACGATTGCAATCACTCTATGTATTGTCACTATAAATGTCCATGTAGTTACTCAATCAAAGTAGCAGCAATTACCACTACAACAAATGTTGTCATTGCAAATATTGTGACTACAAACATTGTAACCACTAGTATCATTGCGGCAGTTGTCACCGCAAATATTGTGATTGCAAACATAGCTGCTACAAATATCATCGCTCCAAATGTTGTCAACATTGTTGCTGCCATCGCGTTGAAAATATCATGGCCACAATTGTAATCACTCTATGTATTGTCACTATAAATGTCAATGTCGTCACTCAAACAAAGTAGCTGCAATTACCACTACAACAAATGTTGTCGTTGCAAATATTGTGACTACAAACATTGTAACCACAAATACCATTGCGGCAGTTGTCACCGCAAATATTGTCATTGCAAACATAGCTGCTAGAAAAATCATCGCTACAAATGTTGTCAACATTATTGCTGCCATCGCGTTGAAAATATCATGGCCAGAATTGCAATCACTCTATTAATTGTCACTATAAATGTCCATGCAGTTACTCAAACAAAGTAGCTGCAATTACCACTGCAACAAATGCAGTCGTTGCAAATATTGTGACTACAAACATTGTAACCACAAATATCATTACGGCAGTAGTCAACGCAAATATTGTCATTGCAAACATAGCTGCTACAAAAATCATCGCCACAAATGTTGTCGACATTGTTGATGCCATCGCAATGAAAATATCATGGCCACAATTGCAATCAGTCTATGTATTATCACTACAAATGTCCATGTAGTTACTCAAACAAAGTAGCTGCAATTACCACTACAACAAATGTCGCCGTTGCAAATATTGTGACTACAAACGTTGTAACCACAAATATCATTGCGGCTGTTGTCGCCACAAATATTGTCATTACAAACATAGATGCTACAAAAATCATCGCTACAAATCTTGTCAACATTGCTGATGCCATCGCGTTGAAAATGTCATGGCCACAATTGCAATCACTCTATGTATTGTCACTATAAATGTCCATGTAGTTACTCAAATAAGGTTGCTGCAATTACCACAACAACAAAAGTTGTCATTGCAAATACTATGACAACAAACAATGTAACCACAAATATCATTGCGGCAGTTGTCACCGCAAATATTGTCATTGCAAACATAGCTGCTACAAAAATCATCGCTACAAATGTTGTAGACATTGTTGATGCCGTCGCAATGAAAATATCATGGCCACAATTGTAATCACTCCATGTATTGTCACTATAAATGTCAATGTCGTTACTCAAACAAAGTAACTGCAATTACCACTATAACAAATGTTGTCGTTGCAAATATTGTGACTACAAACATTGTAACCACAAATATCATTGCGGCAGTTGTCACCGCAAATATTGTCATTGCAAACATAGCTGCTACAAAAATCATCGCTACAAATGTCGTCAACATTGTTGCTGCCATCGCGTTGAAAATATCATGGCCAGAATTGTAATCACTCTATTAATTGTCACTATAAATGTCCAAGTAGTTACACAAACAAAGTAGCTGCAATTACCATTGCAACAAATGCTATCATTGCAAATATTGCGACTACAAACATTGTATCCACAAATATCATTACGGAAGTAGTCAACGCAAATATTGTCATTGCAAACATAGCTGCTACAAAAATCATCGCCACAAATGTTGTCGACATTGTTGATGCCATCGCAATGAAAATATCATGGCCACAATTGCATGTAGTCTATGTATTATCGCAATAAATGTCCATGTAGTTACTCAAACAAAGTAGCTGCAATTACCACTACAACAAATGTCGCCATTGCAAATATTGTGACTACGAACATTGTAACCACAAATATCATTGCGGCAGTTGTCGCCACAAATATTGTCATTGCAAACATAGCTGCTACAAAAATCATTGCTACAAATGTTGTCAAGATTGTTGATGCCATCGCAATGAAAATGTCATGGCCACAATTGCAATCACTCTATGTATTGTCATTATAAAGGTCCATGTCGTTACTCAAACAAAGTAGCTGCATCTACCACTACAAGAAATGTTGTCGTTGCAAATAATGTCACTACAAACAATGTAACCATAAATATCATAGCGGCTGTTGTCACCGCAAATATTGTCATTGCAAACATAGCTGCTACAAAAATCATCGCTACGAATGTTGTCAACATTGTTGCTGCCATCACGTTGAAAATATCATGGCCACAATTGTAATCACACCATGTATTGTCACTATAAATGTCAATGTCGTTACTCAAACAAAGTAACTGCAATTACCACTATAACAAATGTTGTCGTTGCAAATATTGTGACTACAAACATTGTAACCACAAATATCATTGCGGCAGTTGTTACCGTAAATATTGTCATTCCAAACATAGCTACTACAAATATCATCGCTACAAATGTTGTCAACATTGTTGCTGCCATCGCATTGAAAATATCATGGCCAAAATTGCAATCACTCTATTAATTGTCACTATAAATGTCCATGTAGTTACTCAAACAAAGTAGCTACAATTACCACTGCAACAAATGTTGTCGTTGCAAATATTGTGACTACAAACATTGTAACCACAAATATCAATACGGTAGTAGTCAACGCAAATATTGTCATTGCCAACATAGCTGCAACAAAAATCATCGCCACAAATGTTGTCGACATTCTTGATGCCATCGCAATGAAAATATCACGGCCACATTTGCAATCAGTCTATGTATTATCGCTATAAATGTCCATGTAGTTACTCAACATAAAGTAGCTGCAATTACCACTACAACAAATGTCGCCGTTGCAATTATTGTGACTACAAACATTGTAACCACAAATATCATTGCGGCAGTTGTCGCCGCAAATATTGTCATTGCAAACGTAGCTACTACAAAAATCATCGCAACCAATGTTGACAACATTGTTGATGCCATCTCAATGAAAATGTCATGGCCACAGTTGCAATCACTCTATTAATTGCCGGTATAAATGTCCATGTAGTTACTCAAATAAGGTAGCTGCAATTACCACAACAACAAATGTTGTCATTGCAAATACTATGACTACAAACATTGTAACGACAAATATCATTGCTGCTGTTGTCACCGCAAATATTGTCATTGCAAACATAACTGCTACAAAAATCATCGCTACAAATGTTATCGACATTGTTGATGCCATCGCAATGAAAATATCATGGCCACAATTGTAATCACTCCATGTATTGTCACTATAAATGTCAATGTCGTTACTTAAACAAAGTAGCTGCAATTACCACTGCAGCAAATGCTGTCGTTGCAAATATTGTGACAACAAACATTGCAACCACAAATATCATTACGGCAATAGTCAGCGTTAATATTGTCATTGCAAACATAGCAGCTACAAAAATCATCGCTACAAATGTTGTCAACATTGTTGCTGCCATCGCGTTGAAAATATCATGGCCACAATTGCAATCACTCTATTAATTGTCACTATAAATGTCCATGTAGTTACTCAAACAAAATAGCTGCAATTACCACTGCAACAAATGCTGTCGTTGCAAATATTGTGACTCCAAACATTGTATCCACAAATATCATTACGGAAGTAGTCAACGCAAATATTGTCATTGCAAACATAGCTGCTACAAAAATCATCGCCACAAATGTTGTCGACATTGTTGATGCCGTCGCAATGAAAATATCATGGCCACAATTGCAATCAGTCTATGTATTATCGCTATAAATGTCCATGTAGCTACTCAAACAAAGTAGCTGCAATTACCACAACAACAAATGTTGCCGTTGCAAATATTGTGACTACAAACATTGTAACCACAAATATCATTGCGGCAGTTGTCACCACAAATATTGTCATTGCAAACATAGCTGCTACAAAAATCATCGCTACAAATGCTGTGACAGTGTTGATGCCATCGCAATGAAAATGACATGGCCACAATTGCAATCACTCTATGTATTGTCCTATAAATGTCCATGTATTACTCAAACAAGGTAGCTGAATACCACAACAACAAATGTTGTCGTTGCAAATACTATGACTACAAACATGTAACCACAAATATCATTGCGCAGTTGTCCCGCAAATATTGTCATTGCAAACTAGCTCTACAAAATCTCGCACAATGTTGACAACATTGTTGATGCCATCTCAATGAAAATTCATGGCCACATTGCAATCACTCTATTATTGCGTATAAATGTCCATGTGTTACTCAAATAAGGTAGCTGCAATTACCACAACAAAAATGTTGTCATTGCAATATTGACTACAAACATGTAACGACAAATATCATTGCTGGTTGTCACCGCAAATATTGTCATTGCAAACATACTGCTACAAAAATCATCGCTACAATGTTGACATTGTTGATGCCATCGCAATGAAAATATCATGCCACAATTGAATCACTCCATGTATTGTCACTATAAATGTCAATGTCGTTACTTAAACAAGTAGCTGCAATTACCACTGCACAAATGCTGTCGTTGCAAATATTGTGACAACAAACATTGACCACAAATATCATTACGGCAATAGTCAGCGAATATGTCATTGCAAACATAGCGCTACAAAAATCATCGCTACAAATGTTGTCAACATTGTTGCTGCCATCGCGTTGAAAATATCATGGCCACAATTGCAATCACTCTATTAATTGTCACTATAAATGTCCATGTAGTTACTCAAACAAAATAGCTGCAATTACCACTGCAACAAATGCTGTCGTTGCAAATATTGTGACTCCAAACATTGTATCCACAAATATCATTACGGAAGTAGTCAACGCAAATATTGTCATTGCAAACATAGCTGCTACAAAAATCATCGCCACAAATGTTGTCGACATTGTTGATGCCGTCGCAATGAAAATATCATGGCCACAATTGCAATCAGTCTATGTATTATCGCTATAAATGTCCATGTAGCTACTCAAACAAAGTAGCTGCAATTACCACAACAACAAATGTTGCCGTTGCAAATATTGTGACTACAAACATTGTAACCACAAATATCATTGCGGCAGTTGTCACCACAAATATTGTCATTGCAAACATAGCTGCTACAAAAATCATCGCTACAAATGCTGTTGACAGTGTTGATGCCATCGCAATGAAAATGACATGGCCACAATTGCAATCACTCTATGTATTGTCACTATAAATGTCCATGTACTTACTCAAACAAGGTAGCTGTAAGTACCACAACAACAAATGTTGTCGTTGCAAATACTATGACTACAAACATTGTAACCACAAATATCATTGCGGCAGTTGTCGCCGCAAATATTGTCATTGCAAACGTAGCTACTACAAAAATCATCGCAACCAATGTTGACAACATTGTTGATGCCATCTCAATGAAAATGTCATGGCCACAGTTGCAATCACTCTATTAATTGCCGGTATAAATGTCCATGTAGTTACTCAAATAAGGTAGCTGCAATTACCACAACAACAAATGTTGTCATTGCAAATACTATGACTACAAACATTGTAACGACAAATATCATTGCTGCTGTTGTCACCGCAAATATTGTCATTGCAAACATAACTGCTACAAAAATCATCGCTACAAATGTTATCGACATTGTTGATGCCATCGCAATGAAAATATCATGGCCACAATTGTAATCACTCCATGTATTGTCACTATAAATGTCAATGTCGTTACTTAAACAAAGTAGCTGCAATTACCACTGCAGCAAATGCTGTCGTTGCAAATATTGTGACAACAAACATTGCAACCACAAATATCATTACGGCAATAGTCAGCGTTAATATTGTCATTGCAAACATAGCAGCTACAAAAATCATCGCTACAAATGTTGTCAACATTGTTGCTGCCATCGCGTTGAAAATATCATGGCCACAATTGCAATCACTCAATGTATTGTCACTATAAATGTCCATGTAGTTACTTAAATAAGGTAGCTGCAATTACCACAACAACAAATGTTGTCATTGCAAATACTATGACTACAAACATTGTAACCACAAATATCATTGCGGTAGTTGTCACCGCAAATATTGTCATTCCAAACATAGCTACTACAAATATCATCGCTACAAATGTTGTCAACATTGTTGCTGCCATCGCATTGAAAATATCATGGCCAAAATTGCAATCACTCTATTAATTGTCACTATAAATGTCCATGTAGTTACTCAAACAAAGTAGCTACAATTACCACTGCAACAAATGTTGTCGTTGCAAATATTGTGACTACAAACATTGTAACCACAAATATCAATACGGTAGTAGTCAACGCAAATATTGTCATTGCCAACATAGCTGCAACAAAAATCATCGCCACAAATGTTGTCGACATTCTTGATGCCATCGCAATGAAAATATCACGGCCACATTTGCAATCAGTCTATGTATTATCGCTATAAATGTCCATGTAGTTACTCAACATAAAGTAGCTGCAATTACCACTACAACAAATGTCGCCGTTGCAATTATTGTGACTACAAACATTGTAACCACAAATATCATTGCGGCAGTTGTCGCCGCAAATATTGTCATTGCAAACGTAGCTACTACAAAAATCATCGCAACCAATGTTGACAACATTGTTGATGCCATCTCAATGAAAATGTCATGGCCACAGTTGCAATCACTCTATTAATTGCCGGTATAAATGTCCATGTAGTTACTCAAATAAGGTAGCTGCAATTACCACAACAACAAATGTTGTCATTGCAAATACTATGACTACAAACATTGTAACGACAAATATCATTGCTGCTGTTGTCACCGCAAATATTGTCATTGCAAACATAACTGCTACAAAAATCATCGCTACAAATGTTATCGACATTGTTGATGCCATCGCAATGAAAATATCATGGCCACAATTGTAATCACTCCATGTATTGTCACTATAAATGTCAATGTCGTTACTTAAACAAAGTAGCTGCAATTACCACAGCAGCAAATGCTGTCGTTGCAAATATTGTGACAACAAACATTGCAACCACAAATATCATTACGGCAATAGTCAGCGTTAATATTGTCATTGCAAACATAGCTGCTACAAAAATCATCGCCACAACTGTTGTCGACATTGTTGATGCCATCGCAATGAAAATATCATGGCCACAATTGCAATCATTCTATGTATAATAACAATAAATGTCCATGTGGTTACTCAAACAAAGTTGCTACAATTACCACAACAACAAAGATCGACGTTGCAAATATTGTGACTACAAACATCGTAACCACAAATATCATTGCGGCTGTTGTGAACGCAAATATTGTCATTGCAAACATAGCTGCTACAAAAATCATCGCTACAAATGTTGTCAACATTACTGATGCCATCGCAATGAAACTGTCATGGCCACAATTGCAATCACTCTATGTATTGTCACTATAAATGTCCATGTAGTTGCACAAACACGGTAGCTGTAATTACCACAAAAACAAATCTTGTTGTTGTAAACACTAAGACTACAAACATTGTAACCACAAATATCATTGTGGCTGTTGTCACCGCAAATATTGTCATTGCAAACATAGCTGCTACAAAAATCATCGCTACAAATGTTGTCAACATTGTTGATGTCATCGCAATGAAAATATCATGGCCACAATTGCAATCACTCTATTAATTGTCACTATAAATGCCCACGCAGTTACTCAAATAAAGTAGCTGCAATTACCACTGCAACAAATGCTGTTGTTGCAAATATTGTGACTACAAACATTGTAACCACAAATATCATTACGGCAGTGGTCAACGCAAATATTGTCATTGCAAACATAGCTGCTACAAAAATCATCGCCACAAATTTTGTCGACATTGTTGATGCCATCGCAATGAAAATATCATGGCCATAATTGCAATCATTCTATGTATTATCACTGTAAATGTCCATGTAGTTACTCAAACAAAGTAGCTGCAATTACCACTACAACAAATGTCGCCGTTGCAAATATTGTGACTACAAACATTGTAACCACAAATATCATTGCGGCAGTTGACGCCACAAATATTGTCATTGCAATCAAAGCTGCTATAAAAATCATCGCTACAAATGTTGTCAACATTGTTGCTGCCATCGCATTGAAAATATCATGGCCACAATTGCAATCACTCTATTAATTGTCACTATAAATGTCCATGTAGTTACTCAAATAAAGTAGCTGCAATTACCACTGCACAAATGCTGTCGTTGCAAATATTGTGACTACAAACATTGTAACCACAAATATCATTACGGCAGTAGTCAACGCAAATATTCTCATTGCAAACATAGCTGCTACAAAAATCATCGCTACAAATGTTGTCAACATTGTTGATGTCATCGCAATGAAAATATCATGGCCACAATTGCAATCACTCTATTAATTGTCACTATAAATGCCCACGCAGTTACTCAAATAAAGTAGCTGCAATTACCACTACAACAAATGTTGTCGTTGCAAATACTATGACTACAAACATTGTAACCACAAATATCAATACGGTAGTAGTCAACGCAAATATTGTCATTGCCAACATAGCTGCAACAAAAATCATCGCCACAAATGTTGTCGACATTCTTGATGCCATCGCAATGAAAATATCACGGCCACATTTGCAATCAGTCTATGTATTATCGCTATAAATGTCCATGTAGTTACTCAAACATAAAGTAGCTGCAATTACCACTACAACAAATTGCCGTTGCAATTATTGTGACTACAAACATTGTAACCACAAATATCATTGCGGCAGTTGTCACGCAAATATTGTCATTGCAAACTAGCTACTACAAAAATCATCGCACAATGTTGACAACATTGTTGATGCCATCCATGAAAATGTCATGGCCAATTGCAATCACTCTATTAATTGCCGTATAAATGTCCATGTAGTTACTCAAATAAGGTAGCTGCAATTACCACAACAACAAATGTTGTCATTGCAAATACTTTTGACTACAAACATTGTAACACAAATATCATTGCGCTGTAGTCAACGCAAATATTGTCATTGCAAACATAACTGCTACAAAAATCATCGCTACAAATGTTATCGACATTGTTGATGCCATCGCAATGAAAATATCATGGCCACAATTGTAATCACTCCATGTATTGTCACTATAAATGTCAATGTCGTTACTTAAACAAAGTAGCTGCAATTACCACTGCAGCAAATGCTGTCGTTTGAAATATTGTGACACAAACATTGCAACCACAAATATCATTACGGCAATAGTCAGCGTTAAATATTGTCATTGCAAACTAGCTGCTACAAAAATCATCGCCACAATGTTGTCGACATTGTTGATGCCATCGCAATGAAAATATCATGGCCACAATTGCAATCATCTATGTATAATTACATATAAATGTCCATGTGGTTACTCAAACAAAGTGCTACAATTACCACAACAACAAAGTCGACGTTGCAAATATTGTGACTACAAACATCTGTAACCACAAATATCATTGCGGCGTTGTGAACGCAAATATTGTCATTAGCAAACATAGCTGCTACAAAAATCATCGCTACAAATGTTGTCAACATTATGATGCCATCGCAATGAAACTGTCATGGCCACAATTGCAATCACTCTATGTATTGTCACTATAAATGTCCATGTAGTTGCACAAACACGGTAGCTGTAATTACCACAAAAACAAATCTTGTTGTTGTAAACTAAGACTACAAACATTGTAACCACAAATATCATTGTGGCTGTTGTCACCGCAAATATTGTCATTGCAAACATAGCTGCTACAAAAATCATCGCTACAAATGTTGTCAACATTGTTGATGTCATCGCAATGAAAATATCATGGCCACAATTGCAATCACTCTATTAATTGTCACTATAAATGCCCACGCAGTTACTCAAATAAAGTAGCTGCAATTACCACTGCAACAAATGCTGTTGTTGCAAATATTGTGACTACAAACATTGTAACCACAAATATCATTACGGCAGTGGTCAACGCAAATATTGTCATTGCAAACATAGCTGCTACAAAAATCATCGCCACAAATTTTGTCGACATTGTTGATGCCATCGCAATGAAAATATCATGGCCATAATTGCAATCATTCTATGTATTATCACTGTAAATGTCCATGTAGTTACTCAAACAAAGTAGCTGCAATTACCACTACAACAAATGTCGCCGTTGCAAATATTGTGACTACAAACATTGTAACCACAAATATCATTGCGGCAGTTGACGCCACAAATATTGTCATTGCAATCAAAGCTGCTATAAAAATCATCGCTACAAATGTTGTCAACATTGTTGCTGCCATCGCATTGAAAATATCATGGCCACAATTGCAATCACTCTATTAATTGTCACTATAAATGTCCATGTAGTTACTCAAATAAAGTAGCTGCAATTACCACTGCAACAAATGCTGTCGTTGCAAATATTGTGACTACAAACATTGTAACCACAAATATCATTACGGCAGTAGTCAACGCAAATATTCTCATTGCAAACATAGCTGCTACAAAAATCATCGCTACAAATGTTGTCAACATTGTTGATGTCATCGCAATGAAAATATCATGGCCACAATTGCAATCACTCTATTAATTGTCACTATAAATGCCCACGCAGTTACTCAAATAAAGTAGCTGCAATTACCACTACAACAAATGTTGTCGTTGCAAATACTATGACTACAAACATTGTAACCACAAATATCATTGTGGCTGTTGTGACCGCAAATATTGTCATTGCAAACATAGCTGCTACAAAAATCATCGCAACAAATGTTGTCAACATTGTTGATGCCATCACAATGAAAATATCATGGCCACAATTGCAATCATTCAATGTATTATCACTATAAATGTCCATGTAGTTACTCAAACATGGCAGCTGCAATTACCACTACAACAAATGTCGCCGTTTGAAATATTGTGACTACAAACATTGTAACCACAAATATCATTGCGGCAGTTGTCCCCACAAATATTGTCATTGCAAACGTAGCTACTACAAAAATCATCGCTACCAATGTTGACAACATTGTTGATGCCATCATAATGAAAATGTCATGGCCACAATTGCAATCACTCTATTAATTGTCGCTATAAATGTCCATGTAGTTACTCAAACAAAGTAGCTGCAATTTCCACTGCAACAAATGTTGTCGTTGCAAATGTTGTGACTACAAACATTGTAACCACAAATATCATTACGGCAGTAGTCAACGCAAATATTGTCATTACTAACATAGCTGCTACAAAAATCATCGCCACAAATGTTGTCGACATTGTTGATGCCATCACAATGAAAATATCATGGCCACAATTGCAATCACTCAATGTGTTGTCACTATAAATGTCCATGTAGTTACTTAAATAAGGTAGCTGCAATTACCACGACAACAAATGTTTTCATTGCAAATACTATGACTACAAACATTGTAACCACAAATATCATTGCGGTAGTTGTCACCGCAAATATTGTCATTGCAAACATAGCTACTACAAATATCATCGCTACAAATGTTGTCAACATTGTTGCTGCCATCGCATTGAAAATATCATGGCCAAAATTGCAATCACTCTATTAATTGTCACTATAAATGTCCATGTAGTTACTCAAACAAAGTAGCTACAATTACCACTGCAACAAATGTTTTCGTTGCAAATATTGTGACTACAAACATTGTAACCACAAATATCATTACGGTAGTAGTCAACGCAAATATTGTCATTGCCAACATAGCTGCAACAAAAATCATCGCCACAAATGTTGTCGACATTCTTGATGCCATCGCAATGAAAATATCACGGCCACAATTGCAATCAGTCTATGTATTATCGTTATAAATGTCCATGTAGTTACTCAACACAAAGTAGCTTCAATTACCACTACAACAAATGTCGCCGTTGCAATTATTGTGACTACAAACATTGTAACCACAAATATCTTTGCGGCAGTTGTCGCCGCAAATATTGTCATTGCAAACGTAGCTACTACAAATGTTGTCAACATTGTTGCTGCCATCGCGTTGAAAATATCATGGCCACAATTGTAATCACTCCATGTATTGTCACTATAAATGTCAATGTCGTTACTCAAACTAAGTAGCTGCAATTACCACTACAACAAAAGTTGTCGTTGCAAATATTGTGACTACAAACATTGTAACCACAAATATCATTGCGGCAGTTGTCACCACAAATATTGTCATTGCAATCGTAGCTACTACAAAAATCGTCGCTACCAATGTTGTCAACATTGTTGATGCCATCGCAATGAAAATGTCATGGCCACAATTGCAATCACTCTATTAATTGTCGCTATAAATGTCCATGTAGTTACTCAAACAAAGTAGCTGCAATTACCACTGCAACAAATCTTGTCGTTGCAAATATTGTGACTACAAACATTGTAACCACAAATATCATTACGGCAGTAGTCAACGCAAATATTGTCGTTGCCAACATAGCTGCTACAAAAATCATCGCCACAAATTTTGTCGACATTGTTGATGCCATCGCAATGAAAATATCATGGCCACAATTGCAATCAGTCTATGTATTATCGCTATAAATGTCCATGTAGTTACTCAAACAAAGTAGCTGCAATTACCACTACAACAAATGTCGCCGTTGCAAATATTGTGACTACAAACATTGTAACCACAAATATCATTGCGGCAGTTGTCGCCACAAATATTGTCATTGCAAACATAGCTACTACAAAAATCATCGCTACAAATGTTGTCAACATTGTTGATGCCATCGCAATGAAAATGTCATGGCCACAATTGCAATCACTCTACGTATTGTCGCTATAAATGTCCATGTAGTTACTCAAACAAGGTAGCTGCAATTACCACAACAACAAATGTTGTCGTTGCAAATACTATGACTACAAACATTGTAACCACAAATATCATTGTGGATGTTGTCACCGCAAATATTGTCATTGCAAACATAGCTGCTATAAAAATCCTCGCTACAAATGTTGTCAACATTGTTGATGTCATCGCAATGAAAATATCATGGCCACAATTGCAATCACTCTATGTATTGTCATTATAAAGGTCCATGTCGTTACTCAAACAAAGTAGCTGCATCTACCACTACAAGAAATGTTGTCGTTGCAAATAATGTCACTACAAACAATGTAACCATAAATATCATAGCGGCAGTTGTCACCGCAAATATTGTCATTGCAAACATAGCTGCTACAAAAATCATCGCTACAAATGTTGTCAACATTGTCGCTGCCATCGCGTTGAAAATATCATGGCCACAATTGTAATCACTCCATGTATTGTCACTATAAATGTCAATGTCGTTACTCAAACAAAGTCGCTGCAATTACCACTACAACAAATGTTGTCGTTGCAAATATTGCGACTACAAACATTGTAACCAAAATATCATTGCGGCAGTTGTCACCGCAAATATTGCCATTACAAACATAGCTGCTACAAAAATCATCGCTACAAATGTTGTCAACATTGTCGCTGCCATCGCGTTTAAATATCATGGCCACAATTGTAATCACTCCATGTATTTCACTATAAATGTCAATGTCGTTACTCAAACAAGTGCTGCATTACCACTACAACAAATGTTGCGTTGCAATATTGCGACTCAAACATTGTAACCACAAATATCTTGCGGCAGTTGTCCCCAAATATTGCATTCAAACAAGCTGCTAAAATCATCGCTACAAATGTTGTCAACATTGTTGATGCCATCGCAATGAAAATGTCATGGCCACAATTGAATCACTCTAGTATTGTCACTATAATGTCCATGTAGTTACTCAAACAGGTAGTGCAATTACCACAACAACAAATGTTGTCGTTGCAAATATATGACTACAAACATTGTACCACAAATTCATTGGGATGTTGTCACGAAATATTGTCATTGCAAACATAGTGCTATAAAAATCCTCGCTACAAATGTTTCAACATGTTGATGTCATCGCAATGAAAATATCATGGCCACATTGCAATCACTCTATGTATTGTCATTATAAAGGTCATGTCGTTACTCAAACAAAGTAGCTGCATCTACCACTACAAGAATGTTGTCGTTGCAAATAATGCACTACAACAATGTAACCATAAATATCATGCGGCAGTTGTCCCGCAAATATTGTCATTGCAAACATAGCTGCTACAAAAATCTCGCTACAAATGTTGTCAACATGTGCTGCATCGCGTTGAAAATATCATGGCCACAATTGTAATCACTCCATGTATTGTCACTATAAATGTCAATGTCGTTACTCAAACAAGTAGCTGCAATTACCACTAAACAAATGTTGTCGTTGCAAATATTGGACTCAAACTTGTAACCACAAATACATTCGGCAGTTGTCACCGCAATTTGCATTCAAACATAGCTGCTACAAAATCATCGCTACAAAGTTGTCAACATTGTTGCTGCCATGCGTTGAAATATCATGGCCACAATTGAATCACTCATTATTTCACTATAAATGTCATGTCGTTACTCAAACAAAGTAGCTGCAATTACCACTCAACAAATGTTCGTTGCAAATATTGGACTACAAACATTGTAACCACAAATATCATTGCGGCAGTTGTCACCAAATATTGTCATTGCAAACATAGCTGCTACAAAAATCATCGCTACAAAGTTGTAACATTGTTGATGCCATCGAATGAAAATTCATGGCCACAATTGCAATCACTCTAGTATTGTCACTATAAATGTCATGTAGTTACTCAAACAAAGTAGCTGCAATTACCACACACAAATGTTGTCGTTGCAAATATTGGACTACAAACATTGTAACCACAAATATCATTGGAGTGTCACGCAAATATTGTCATTGCAAACATAGCTGCTAAAAAATCTCGCTACAAATGTTGTCAACATTGTTGATGCCATCGCAATGAAAATATCATGGCCACAATTGCAATCACTCTATGTATTATTATAAATGTCCATGTAGTTACTCAAACAAGTAGCTGCAATTACCACTACAAAAATGTTGTCTTGCAAAATTCACTACAAACATGTAACCACAAATATCATTGCGGAGTTGTCCACAAATATTGTCATCCAAACATAGCTCTACAAAAATCATCGCTACAAATGTTGTCAACATTGTTGATGCCATCGCAATGAAAATTCATGGCCACAATTGCAATCACTCTGTATTGTCTATAAATGTCCAAGTGTTACTCAAACAAAGTAGCTGCAATTACCACTACAACAAATGTTGTCTTGCAAATATTGGACTACAAACATTGTAACCACAAATATCATGCGGAGTTGTCACGCAAATATTGTCATTGCAAACATAGCTGCTAAAAAATCTCGCTACAAATGTTGTCAACATTGTTGTGCCATCGCATTGAAAATATCATGGCCACAATTGCAATCACTCATGTATTGTCATTATAAAGGTCCATGTCGTTACTCAAACAAAGTAGCTGCATCTACCACTACAAGAAATGTTGTCGTTGCAAATAATGTCACTACAAACAATGTAACCATAAATATCATAGCGGCAGTTGTCACCGCAAATATTGTCATTGCAAACATAGCTGCTACATAAATCATCGCTACAAATGTTGTCAACATTGTTGCTGCCATCGCGTTGAAAATATCGTGGCCACAATTGTAATCACTCCATGTATTGTCACTATAAATGTCAATGTCGTTACTCAAACTAAGTAGCTGCAATTACCACTACAACAAAAGTTGTCGTTGCAAATATTGTGACTACAAACATTGTAGTTGTCACCACAAATATTGTCATTGCAATCGTAGCTACTACAAAAATCGTCGCTACCAATGTTGTCAACATTGTTGATGCCATCGCAATGAAAATGTCATGGCCACAATTGCAATCACTCTATTAATTGTCGCTATAAATGTCCATGTAGTTACTCAAACAAAGTAGCTGCAATTACCACTGCAACAAATCTTGTCGTTGCAAATATTGTGACTACAAACATTGTAACCACAAATATCATTACGGCAGTAGTCAACGCAAATATTGTCATTGCAACATACTGCTACAAAAATCATCGCCACAAATGTTGTCGACATTGTTGATGCCATCGCAATGAAAATGTCATGGCCATTTGCAATCATCTATGTATTATCGCTATAAAAGTCCATGTAGTTACTCAAACAAAGTAGCTGCAATTACCACTACAACAAATGTTGTCGTTGCAAATATTGGACTACAAACATTGTAACCACAAATATATTGCGGCAGTTGTCCCCAAATATTGTCATTGCAAACATAGCTGCTACAAAAATCATCGCTACAAATGTTTCAACATTGTTGATGCCATCGCATTTAAAATATCATGGCCACAATTGAATCACTCTAGTATTGTCCTATAAATTCATGTGTTACTCAAACAAGGTAGCTGCATTACCACACAACAAATGTTGTGTTGCAAATATTGACTACAAACATTGTAACCACAAATATCATTGTGGAGTTGTCACGCAAATATTGTCATTGCAAACATAGTGCTAAAAAATCTCGCTACAAATGTTGTCAACATTGTTGTGCATCGCATGAAAATATCCTGGCCCAATTGCAATCACTCTATGTATTGTCATATAAAGTCCATGTCGTTACTCAAACAAAGTAGCTGCATCAACCACTATAAGAAATGTTGTCGTTGCAAATAATGTCACTACAAACAATGTAACCATAAATATCATAGCGGCAGTTGTCACCGCAAATATTGTCATTGCAAACATAGCTGCTACATAAATCATCGCTACAAATGTTGTCAACATTGTTGCTGCCATCGCGTTGAAAATATCGTGGCCACAATTGTAATCACTCCATGTATTGTCACTATAAATGTCAATGCCGTTACTCCAACTAAGTAGCTGCAATTACCACTACAACAAAAGTTGCCGTTGCAAATATTGTGACTACAAACATTGTAACCACAAATATCATTGCGGCAGTTGTCACCACAAATATTGTCATGCAATCGTAGCTACTACAAAAATCGTCGCTACCAATGTTGTCAACATTGTTGATGCCATCGCAAATATTGTCATTGCAGACATAGCTGCTACAAAAATCATCGCTACAAATGTTCTCAACGTTGTTGCAGCCATCGCGATGAAAATATCAAGGCCGCAATTGTAATCACTCTATGTATTGTCACTATAAATGTTTATGCTGTTTCTCAAACAAAGTAGATGCAACCACCACTACTCCAAATGTTGTTGTTGCAATTGTTGTGACTACAAACATTGTAGCCACAAGTATCATTGCGGCAGTTTTCACCGCAAATATTGTCATTGCAAACATAGCTGATACAAAAATCATCGCTACAAATGTTGTCAACATTGTTGCTGCCATCGCGATGAAAATATCATGCCCACAATTGCAATCACTCTATGTATTGTCACTATAAATGTCCATGTCGTTACTCAAACAAAGTAGCTGCATCTACCAGTACAAGAAATGTTGTCGTTGCAAATAATGTCACTGCAAACATTGTAACCACAAATATCATTGCGGTAGTTGTCACCGCAAATATTGTCTTTGCAAACATAGTTGCTACAAATATCATCGCTACAAATGTTGTCAACATTGTTGATGCCATCGAGATGAAAATATCATGGCCACAATGTAATCACTCTATGTATTGTCACTGTAAGTATCCATCTCGTTACCAAAAAAAGTTGCTGCAATTACCACTACAACAAATGTTGTCGTTGAAATATGTGACTACAAACATGTAACCACAAATATCATTGCGGCAGTTGTCACCGCAAATATTGTCTTGCAAACATAGCTGCACAAAATCATGTTACAAATGTTGTCAACATTGTGTGCCATCGGATGAAAATATCATGGCCACAATTGTAATCACTCTATTATTGTCATATAAATGTCCATGTCGTTCTCAAACAATTGCTGCATACCACTACACAAATGTTGTCGTTGGAATATTGTGACTACAACATTGTAACACAAATATCATTGCGGCAGTTGTCACTGCAAATATTGTCATTGCAAACATAGCTGCTACAATATCATCGCTACAAATTTGTCAACATTGTTGCTGCCATCGCCATGAAAATATCATGCCACAATTGTAATCACTCTATGTATTGTCACTATAAATGTCATGTAGTTACTCAAACAAAGTAGATGCAACCACCACTACTCCAAATGTTGTTTGCAAATATTGTGACTACAAACATTGTAACCACAAGTATCATTGCGGCAGTTTTCACCGCAAATATTGTCATTGCAAACATAGCTGCTACAAAAATCATCGCTACAAAGTTGTCAACATTGTTGTGCCATCGCGATGAAAATATCATGGCCACAATTGTAATCACTCTATGTATTGTCACTATAAATGTCTATGTAGTTACTCAAACAAGTAGTGCAATACCACTACACAAATGTTGTGTTGCAAATATTGTGACTACAAACATTGTAACCACAATATCATTGCGGCAGTTTCACCGCAAATATTGTCATTGCAAACATAGCTGCTACAAATATCATCGCTACAAATGTTGTCAACGTTGTTGCTGCCATCGCGATGAAAATATCATGGCCACAATTGTAATCACTCTATGTATTGTCACTATAAATGTTATGTAGTTTCTCAAACAAAGTAGATGCAACCACCACTACTCCAAATGTTGTTGTTGCAAATAATTGTGACTACAAACATTGTAACCACAATATCATTGCGGCAGTTTTCACCGCAAATATTGTCATTGCAAACATAGCTGCTACAAAAATCATCGCAACAAAGGTTGTCAACGTTGTTGCTGCCATCGCGATGAAAATATCATGGCCACAATTGTAATCACTCTATGTATTGTCACTATAAATGTCTATGTAGTTTCTCAAACAAAGTAGATGCAACCACCACTACTCCAAATGTTGTTGTTGCAAATATTGTGACTACAAACATTGTAACCACAAGTATCATTGCGGCAGTTTTCACCGCAAATATTGTCATTGCAAACATAGCTGCTACAAAATCATCGCTACAAATGTTGTCAACGTTGTTGCTGCCATCGCGATGAAAATATCATGGCCACAATTGTAATCACTCTATGTATTGTCACTATAAATGTCTATGTAGTTACTCAAACAAAGTAGATGCAACCACCACTACTCCAAATGTTGTTGTTGCAAATATTGTGACTACAAACATTGTAACCACAAGTATCATTGCGGCAGTTTTCACCGCAAATATTGTCATTGCAAACATAGCTGCTACAAAATCATCGCTACAAATGTTGTCAACGTTGTTGCTCCATCGCGATGAAAATATCATGGCCACAATTGTAATCACTCTATGTATTGTCACTATAAATGTCTATGTAATTACTCAAACAAAGTAGATGCAACCACCACTACTCCAAATGTTGTTGTTGCAAATATTGTGACTACAAACATTGTAACCACAATATCATTGCGGCAGTTTTCACCGCAAATATTGTCATTGCAAACATAGCTGCTACAAAATCATCGCTACAAATGTTGTCAACGTTGTTGCTGCCATCGCGATGAAAATATCATGGCCACAATTGTAATCACTCTATGTATTGTCACTATAAATGTCTATGTAGTTACTCAAACAAAGTAGATGCAACCACCACTACTCCAAATGTTGTTGTTGCAAATATTGTGACTACAAACATTGTAACCACAAGTATCATTGCGGCAGTTTTCACCGCAAATATTGTCATTGCAAACATAATAGTGCTACAAATCATCGCACAAAGTTGTCAACTTGTTGCGCCATCGCGATGAAAATACATGCCACAATTGTAATCACTCTATTATTGTCACTATAAATGTCATGTTTACTCAAACAAGTAGTGCAAACCACTACTCAAATGTTGTTGTTGCAATATGTACACAAACATTGTAACCACAATATCATTGCGGCAGTTTCACGCAAATATTGTCATTGCAAACATAGCTGCTACAAATATCATCGCTACAAATGTTGTCAACATTGTTGCTGCCATCGCGATGAAAATATCATGGCCCACAATTGTAATCACTCTATTTATTGTCACTATAAATGTCATGTCGTTACTCAAACAAAGTAGCTGCAACCACCACTACTCCAAATGTTGTTGTTGCAAATATTGTGACTACAAACATTGTAACCACAAGTATCATTGCGGCAGTTTTCACCGCAAATATTGTCATTGCAAACATAGCTGCTACAAAAATCATCGCAACAAAGGTTGTCAACGTTGTTGCTGCCATCACGATGAAAATACCATGGCCACAATTGTAATCACTCTATGTATTGTCACTGTAAATGTCCATGTCGTTACTCAAACGAAGTTGCTGCATTTACCACTACAACAAATGTTGTCGTTGCAAATATTGTGACTACAAACATTGTAACCACAAATATCATTGCGGCAGTTGTCACCGCAAATATTGTCATTGCAAACATAGCTGCTACAAATATCATCGCTACAAATGTTGTCAACGTTGTTGCTGCCATCGCGATGAAAATATCATGGCCACAATTGTAATCACTCTATGTATTGTCACTATAAATGTCTATGTAGTTACTCAAACAAAGTAGATGCAACCACCGCTACTCCAAATGTTGTTGTTGCAAATATTGTTACTACAAACATTGTAACCACAAGTATCATTGCGGCAGTTTTCACCGCAAATATTGTCATTGCAAACATTGCTGCTATTTTGTCACTACAATGTCCATGTCGTTACTCAAACAAAGTAACTGCATCTACCACTACAAGAAATGTTGTCGATGCAAATAAGATCAATAAACACATTGTAACCACAAATGTCATAGCGCCAGTTGTCACCGCAAATATTGCCATTGCAAACATAGCTGCTACAAATATCATCGCTAGAAATGTTGTCAACATTGTTGCTGCCAACGCAATGAAAATATCAAGCCCACAATTGTAATCACTTTATGTATTGTCACTATAAATGTCGATGTCGTTACTCAAACAAAGTAGCTGCATCTACCGCTACAAGAAATGATGTCATTGCAAATGACATTGTAACCACAAATATCATAGCGGCATTTGTCACCGTAAATATTGTCATTGCAAACATAGCTGCCACAATTATCATTGCTACAAATGTTGTCAACATTGTCGCTACCATCGCCTTGAAAATATCATGGCTACAAAATATCATGGCCACAATTGTAATCACTCTATGTATTGTCACTATAAATGTCCTTGTCGTTACTCAAACAAAGTAGCTGCAATTACCACTACAACAATTGTTGTCGTTGGAAATATTGTGACTACAAAATTGCAACCACAAATATCATAGCGGCAGTTGTCACCGCAAATATTGTCTTTGCAAACATAGCAGCTACAAATATCATCGCTACAAATATTGTCAACAGTGTTGCTGCCATCGCGATGAAATTATCATAGCCACAATTTCAATCACTCTATGTATTGTCACTACAAATGTCCATGTAGTTACTCAAACAAAGTAGCTGCAATTACCACTACAACAAATGTTGTCGTTGCAAATATTCTGACTACAAACATTGTATCCACAAATATCATTGCGGTAGTTGTCACCGCAAATATTGTCGTTGCAAACATGGCGGCAACAAAATTCATCGCTACAAATGTTGTCAACATTGTTGACGCCATCGCAATGAAAATATCATGGCCACAATCTCAATCACTCTATGTATTGTCACTATAAATGTCCATGTAGTTACTCAAACAAAGTAGCTGCAATTACCACTACAACAAATGTTGTCGTTGCCAATACTATGACTACAAACATTGTAACCACAAATATCATTTCGGCAGTTGTCACCGCAAATATTGTCATTGCAAACATAGCTGCTACAAAAATCATCACTACGAATGTTGTCAAAATTGTTGATGCCATCGCATTGAAAATAACAGGGCCACGATTGCAATCACTCTATGTATTGTCACTATAAATGTCCATGTAGTTAGTCAAACAAAGTAGTTGCAATTACCACTACAACAAATGTTGTCGTTGCAAATACTGTCACTACAAACATTGTAACCACAAATATCATTGCGGCAGTTGTCACCGCAAATATTGTCATTGCAAACATAGCTGCTGCGAATATCATCGCTTCAAATATTGTCAACAGTGTTGCAGCCATCGCATTGAAAATATCATGGCCACGATTGCAATCACTCTATGTATTGTCACTATTAATGTCCATGTTGTTACTCATACAAAGTAGCTGCAATTACCACTACAACAACTGTTGTCGTTGCAAATACTGTGACCACAAATATCATTGCGGCAGTTGTCACCGCAAATATTGTCATTGCAAACATAGCTGCTACAAAAATCATCGCTACAAATGTTGTCAAAATTGTTAATGCCATCGCAATGGAAATATCATGGCCACGATTGCAATCACTCTATGTATTGTCACTATAAATGTCCATGTAGTTAGTCAAACAAAGTAGTTGCAATTACCACTACAAAAAATGTTGTCGTTGCAAATATTGTGACTACAAACATTGTAACCACAAATATCATTGCGGCAGTTGTCACCGCAAATATTGTCATTGCAAACATAGCTGCTACAAATGTTGTCAACATTGTTGCTGCCATCGCGATGAAAATATCATGCCCACAAATGTAATCACTCTATGTATTGTCACTATAAATGTCCATGTCGTTAGTCAAACAAAGTAGATGCATCTACCACTACAAGAAATGTTGTCGTTGCAAATAATGTCACTACAAACATTGTAACCACAAATATCATTGCGGTAGCTGTCACCGCATATATTGTCATTGCAACTATGGCAGCTACAAAAATCATCGCTACAAATGTTGTCAACGTTGTTGACGCCATCGCAATGAAAATATCATAGCCACAATCTCAATCACTCTATGTATTGTCACTATAAATGTCCATGTAGTTACTCAAACAAAGTAGCAGCAATTACCACTACATCAAATGTTGTCGTTGCAAATACTGTGACTACAAACATTGTAACCACAAATATTATTTCGGCAGTTGTCACCGCAAATATTGTCATTGCAAACATAGCTGCTACAAAAATCATCACTACAAATGTTGTCAAAATTCTTGATGCCATCGCATTGAAAATATCATGGCCACGATTGCCATCACTCTATGTATTGTCACTATAAATGTCCACGTAGTTAGTCAAACAAAGTAGTTGCATTTACCACTACAACAAATGATGTCGTTGCAAATACTGTGACTACAACCATTGTAACAAAAAATATCATTGCGGCAGTTGTCACCGCAAATATTGTCATTGCAAACATAGCTGCTACAAATATCATCGCTACAAATGTTGTCAACATTGTTGCTGCCATCGCGATGAAAATATCATGCCCACAACTGTAATCACTCTATGTATTGTCACTATAAATGTCCATGTCGTTACTCAAACAGAGTAGATGCATCTACCACTACAAGAAATGTTGTCGTTGTAAATAATGTCACTACAAACATTGTAACCACAAATATCATTGCAGTAGTTGTCACTGCAAATATTGTAATTGCAAACATAGCTGCTTCAAATACCATCGCTACAAATGTTGTCAGCAATGTTGATACCATCGCGATGAAAATATCATGGCCACAATTGTAATCACTCTATGTATTGCCACTATAAATGTCCCTGTCGTTTCTCAAACAAAGTTGCTGCAATTACCACTACAACAAATGTTGTCGTTGGAAATATTGTGACTACAAACATTGTAACCATAAATGTCATTGTGGCAGTTGTCACTGCAAATATTGTCATTGCAAACATAGCTGCTTCAAATATCATCGCTACAAATGTTGTCAACATTGTTGCTGCCGTCGCGATGAAAATATCATGGCCACAATTGTAATCACTCTATGTATTGTCACTATAAATGTCCATGTTGTTACCCAAACAAAGTAGCTGCATCTACCACTACAGGAAATTTTGTCGTTGCAAATAATGTCACTGCAGACATTGTAACCACAAATATCATAGTGGCATTTGCCACCGTAAATATTGTCATTGCAAACATAGCTGGAACAATTATCATTGCTACAAATATTGTCAACATTGTCGCTACCATTGCGTTGAAAATATCATGGCTACAATTGTAATCACTCTATGTATTGTCACTATAAATGTCCTTGTCGTTACTCAAACAGAGTAGCTGCAATTACCACAACAACAATTGTTGTCGTTGCAAATAATGTCACTACAAACATTGTAACCACAAATATCATTGCGGAAGTTGTCACCGCAAATATTGTCATTGCAAACATAGCTGCTTCAAATATCATCGCTACAAATGTTGTCAACAATGTTGATACCATCACGATGAAAATATCATGCCACAATTGTAATCACTCTATGTATTGTCACTATAAATGTCCATGTCGTTTCTCAAACAAAGTTGCTACAATTACCACTACCACTACAACAAATGTTGTCGTTGGAAATATTGTGACTACAAACATTGTAACCACAAATGTCAATGTGGCAGTTGTCACTGCAAATGTTGTCATTGCAAACATAGCTGCTTCAAATATCATCGCTACAAATGTTGTCAACATTGTTGCAGCCATCGCGAAGAAAATATCATGCCTAGAAATGTAATCACTCTATGTATTGTCAGTATAAATGTCCATGTCCTTACTCAAACAAGGTAGATGCATCTACCACTACTAGAAATGTTGTCGTTGCAAATAATGTCACTACAAACATTATAACCACAAATATCATTGTGGTAGTTGTCACCGCAAATATTGTCATTGCAAACATAGCTGCTTTAAATATCATTGCTACAAATGTTGTCAACATTGTCGCTACCATCGCGTTGAAAATATCATGGCTACAGTTGTAATCACTCTATGTATTGTCACTATAAATGTCCTTGTCGTTACTCAAACAAAGTAGCTGCAATTACCACTACAACAAATGTTGTCGTTGCAAATATTGTGACTACAAACATTGTAACCACAAATAACATTGCGGTAGTTGTCACCGCAAATATTGTCATTGCAAACATGGCAGCTACAAAAATCGTCGCTACAAATGTTGTCAACATTGTTGACGCCATCGCAATGAAAATATCATGGCCACAATCTCAATCACTCTATGTATTGTCACTATAAATGTTCATGTCGTTACTCAAACAAAGTAGCTGCAATTACCACTACAACAAATGTTGTCGTTGCAAATATTGTGACTACAAACATTGTAACCACAAATGTCATTGTGGCAGTTGTCACTGCAAATATTGTCATTGCAAACATAGCTGCTTCAAATATCATCGCTACAAATGTTGTCAACATTGTTGCTGCCATCGCGATGAAAATATCATGCCCACAATGGTGATCACTTTATGTATTGTCACTATAAATGTCCATGTCGTTACCCAAACAAATTAGCTGCATCTACCACTACAAGAAATTTTGTCATTGCAAATAATGTCACTGCAGACATTATAACCACAAATATCATAGCGGCATTTGTCACTGCAAATATTGTCATTGCAAACATAGCTGCTTCAAATATCATCGCTACAAATGTTATCAACATTGTTGCTACCATCGTGATGAAAATATCATGCCCACAATTGTAATCACTTTATGTATTGTCACTATAAATGTCCATGTCGTTACCCAAACAAAGTAGCTGCAATTACCACTACAAAAAATGTTGTCGTTGCAAATATTGTGACTACAAACATTGTAACCACAAATATCATTGCGGTAGTTGTCACCGCAAATATTGTCATTGCAAACATGGCAGCTACAAAATCATCGCTACAAATGTTGTCAACATTGTTGATGCCATCGCAATGAAAATATCATGGCCACAATCTTAATCACTCTATGTATTGTCACTATAAATGTCCATGTAGTTACTCAAACAAAGTAGCTGCAATTACCACTACAACAAATGTTGTCGTTGCAAATACTGTGACTACAAACATTGTAACCACAAATATCATTTCGGCAGTTGCCACCGCAAATATTTTCATTGCAAACAGAGCTGCTATAAAAATCATCACTACAAATGTTGTCAAAATTGATGATGCCATCGCATTGAAAACATCATGGCCACGATTGCAATCACTCTATGTATTGTCACTATTAATGTCCATGTTGTTACTCAAACAAAGTAGCTGCAATTACCACTACAACAAATGTTGTCGTTGCAAATACTGTGACTACAAACATTGTGACCACAAATATCATTGCGGCTATTGTCACCGCAAATATTATCATTGCAAACAAAGCTGCTACAAATATCATCGCTACAAAACTTGTCAACATTGTTGCTGCCATCGCGATGAAAATATCATGCCCACAATTGAAATCACTCCATGTATTGTCACTATAAATGTCCATGACATTACTCAAACAAAGTAGCTGCATCTACCACTACAAGAAATGTTGTCATTTCAAATAATGTCACTACAAACATTGTAACCACAAATATCATGGCGACAGTTGTCACCGCAGATGTTGTCATCGCAAACATAGCTGCTTCAAATATCCTCGCTACAAATGTTGTCAACATTGTTGATACCATCGCGCTGAAAATATCATCGCCACAATTGTAATCACTCTATGTAGTATCACCATAAATGTCCATGTGGTTACTCAAACAATGTAGCTGCATTTACCACTACAACAAATGTTGTCGTTGCAAATATGACAACAAACATTGTAACCACAAATATCATTGCGGCAGTTGTCACCGCAAATATTGTCATTGCAAACATAGTTGCTACAAATATCATCGCTACAAATGTTGTCAACATTGTTACTGCCATCGCGATGAAAATATCATGCCCACAATTGTAATCACTTATGTATTGTCACTATAAATGTCTATGTCGTTACTCAAACAAAGTAGCTGCATCTACCACTACAAGAAATGTTGTCGTTGCAATTTTGTCACTACAAACATTGTAACCACAAATATCATTGCGGCAGTTGTCACCGCAAATATTGTCATTGCAAACATTGCTCCACAATTGTCATGCTACAAATGTTGTCAACATTGTTGCTACCATCGCGCTGAAAATATCATGCCACAATTGTAATCACTCTATGTATGTCACATAAATGTCCATGTGGTTACTCAAACAATGTAGCTGCATTTACCACTACAACAAATGTTGTCGTTGCAAATACTGTGACTACAAACATTGTAACCACAAATATCATTGCAGCAGTTTTCACCGCAAATATTGTCATTGCAAACATAGCCGCTACAAAAATCATCGCTACAAATGTTGTCAACATTGTTGATGCCATCGCAATGAAAATATCATGGCCACAATTGCAATCACTCTATGTATTGTCACTATAAATGTCCATGTAGTTAGTCAAACAAAGTTGCTGCAATTACCCCTACAACAAATGTTGTCGTTCCAAATACTATGACAACAAACATTGTAACCACAAATATCATTGCGGTTGTTGTCACCGCAAATATTGTCATTGTAAACATAGTTGCTGCAAATATCATCGCTACAAATGTTGTCAACATTGTTACGGCCATCGCGATGAAAATATCATGCCCACAATTGTAATCACTTTATGTATTGTCACTATAAATGTCTATGTCGTTACTCAAACAAAGTAGCCGCATCTTCCACTACAAGAAAAGTTGTCGTTGCAAATAATGTCACTACAAACATTGTAACCACAAATATCATAGCGGCAGTTGTCACCGCAAATATTGTCATTGCAAACATTGCTCCAACAATTATCATTGCTACAAATGTTGTCAACATTGTTGATACCATCGCGCTGAAAATATCATCGCCACAATTGTAATCACTCTATGTAGTATCACTATAAATGTCCATGTGGTTACTCAAACAATGTAGCTGCATTTACCACTACAACAAATGTTGTCGTTGCAAATACTGTGACTACAAACATTGTAACCAAAAATATCATTGCGGCTATTGTCACCGCACATATTATCATTGCAAACAAAGCTGCTACAAATATCATCGCTACAAAAGTTGTCAACATTGTTGCTGCCATCGCGATGAAAATATCATGCCCACAATTGTAATCACTCCATGTATTGTCACTATAAATGTCTATGACGTTACTCAAACAAAGTTGCTGCATCTATCACTACAAGAAATGTTGTCGTTTCAAATAATGTCACTACAAACATTGTAACCACAAATATCATGGCGACAGTTGTCACCGCAGATGTTGTCATCGCAAACATAGCTACTTCAAATATCATCGCTACAAATGTTGTCAACATTGTTGCTACCATCGCAATGAAAATATCATGGCCACAATTGCAATCACTATATGTATTGTCACTATAAATGTCCATGTGGTTACTCAACCAAAGTAGCTGCAATTACCACTACAACAAATGTTGTCGTTGCAAATACTGTGACTACAAACATTGTAACTACAAGTATCATTGCGGCAGTTTTCACCGCAAATATTGTCATTGCAAACATAGCTGCTACAAAAATCATCGCTACAAATGTTCTCAACATTGTTGATGCCATCGCAATGAAAATATCATGGCCACAATTGCAATCACTCTATGTATTGTCACTATAAATGTCCATGTAGTTACTCAAACAAAGTTGCTGCAATTACCACTACAACAAATGTTGTCGTTCCAAATACTATGACAACAAACATTGTAACCACAAATATCATTGCGGCAGTTGTCACCGCAAATATTGTCATTGCAAACATAGTTGCTACAAATATCATCGCTACAAATGTTGTCAACATTGTTACTGCCATCGCGATGAAAATATCATGCCCACAATTGTAATCACATTATGTATTGTCACTATAAATGTCTATGTCGTTACTCAAACAAAGTAGCCGCATCTTCCACTACAGGAAAAGTTGTCGTTGCAAATAATGTCACTACAATCATTGTAACCACAAATGTCACAGCGGCAGTTGTCACCGCAAATATTGTCATTGCAAACATTGCTCCAACAATTATCATTGCTACAAATGTTGTCAACATTGTTGATACCATCGCGCTGAAAATATCATCGCCACAATTGTAATCACTCTATGTAGTATCACTATAAATGTCCATGTGGTTACTCAAACAATGTAGCTGCATTTACCACAACAACAAATGTTGTCGTTGCAAATATTGTGACTACAAACATTGTAACCAAAAATATCATTGCGGCTATTGTCACCGCAAATATTATCATTGCAAACAAAGCTGCTACAAATATCATCGCTACAAATGTTGTCAACATTGTTGCTGCCATCGCGATGAAAATATCATGCCCACAATTGTAGTCACTCCATGTATTGTCACTATAAATGTCCATGACGATACTCAAACAAAGTAGCTGCATCTACCACTACCAGAAATGTTGTCGTTTCAAATAATGTCACTACAAACATTGTAACCACAAATATCATGGCGACAGTTGTCACCGCAGATGTTGTCATCGCAAACATAGCTGCTTCAAATATCATCGCTACAAATGTTGTCAACATTGTTGCTACCATCGCAATGAAAATATCATGGCCACAATTGCAATCACTCTATGTATTGTCACTATAAATGTCCATGTAGTTACTCAACCAAAGTAGCTGCAATTACCACTACAGCAGATGTTGTCGTTACAAATATTGTGGCTACAAACATTGTAAACACAAATATCATTGCGGCAGTTGTCACCGCAAATATTGTCATTGCAAACATAGCAGCTACAAATATCAACGCTACAAATGTTGTCAAAATTGTTGATGCCATCGCAATGAAAATATCATGGCCACAATTGCAATCACTTTATGTATTGTCACTATAAATGTCCATGTAGTTACTCAAACAAAGTTGCTGCAATTACCACTACAGCAGATGTTGTCATTACAAATATTGTGGCTACAAACATTGTAAACACAAATATCATTGCGGCAGTTGTCACCGCAAATATTGTCATTGCAAACATAGCTGCTACAAATATCAACGCTACAAATGTTGTCAACATTGTTGCTGCCATAGCGTTGAAAATATCATGGCCACAATTGTAATCACTCTATGTATTGTCACTATAAATGTCCATGTCATTACTCAAACAAAGTTGCTGCAATTACCACTACAACAAATGTTGTCGTTGCAAATATTGCGCCTACAAACATTGTAACCACAAATATCATTGCGGCAGTTGTCACCACAAATATTGTCATTGCAAACATACTAGCTACAAAAGTCATCGCTACAAATGTTGTCAACATTGTTGATGCCATCGCAATGAAAATATCGTGGCCACAATTGCAATCACTCTATGTGTTGTCACTATAAATGTCCATGTAGTTACTCAAACAAAGTAGCAGCAATTACCACTACAACAATTGTTGTCATTGCAAATACTATGACTACAATCATTGTAACCACAAATATCATTGCGGTAGTTGTCACCGCAAATAATGTCATTGCAAACATAGCTGCTACAAATATCATCGCTACAAATGTTGCCAACATTGATGCTGCTATCGTGATGAAAATATCATGGCCACAATTGTAATCAATCTATGTATTGTCACCATAAATGTCCATGTAGTTACTCAAATAAAGTAGATGCAATCACCACTACTCCAAATGTTGTTGTTGGAAATATTGTGGCTATAATCATTGTAACCACAAGTATCATTGCGGCAGTTTTCACCGCAAATATTGTCATTGCAAACATAGCTGCTACAAAAATCATCGCTACAAATGTTGTCAACATTGTTGATGCCATAGCAATGAAAATATCATGGCCACAATTGCAATCACTCTATGTATTGTCACTAGAAATGTCCATGTAGTTACTCAAACAAAGTTGCTGCAATTACCACTACAACAAATGTTGCTGTTGCAAATATTGTCACTACAAACATTGTAACCACAAATATCATTGCGGCTATTGTCACCGCAACTATTATCAATGCAAACATAGCTGCTACAAATATCATCGCTACAAATGTTGTCAACATTGTTGCTGCCATCGCGATGAAAATATCATGCCCACAATTGTAATCACTCTATATATTGTCACTATAAATGTCCATGTCGTTACTCAAACAAAGTTGCTGCAATTACCAATACAATAAATGTTGTCGTTGCAAATATTGTGGCTTCAAACATTGTAAACACAAATATCATTGCGGCAGTTGTCACCGCAAATATTGTCATTGCAAACATAGCTGCAACAAATATCATCGCTACAAATGTTGTCAACATTGTTCCTGCCATCGCGATGAAAATATCATGCCCGCAATTGTAATCACTCTATGTTTTGTCACTATAAATGTCCATGTCATTACTGAAACAAAGTTGCTGCAATTACGACAACAAATGTTGTCGTTGCAAATATTGCGACTACAAACATTGCAACCACAAATATCATTGCGGCAGTTGTCACCGCAAATATTGTCATTGCAAACATAGCAGCTACAAAAATCATTGCTACAAATGTTGTCAACATTGTTGATGCCATCGCAATGAAAATATCATGGCCACAATTGCAATCACTCTATGTATTGTCACTATAAATGTCCATGTCGTTACTCAAACAAAGTTGCTGCAATTACCACTACAACAAATGTTGTCGTTGCAATATTGTGACTACAAACATTGTAACCACAAATACAATTGCGACAGTTGTCACCGCAAATATTGTCATTCAAACATAGCTGCTACAAATATCATCGCTACAAACGTTGTCAACATTGTTGCTGCCATCGCGATGAAAATATCATGCCCACAATTGTAATCACTCTATGTATTGTCACTATAAATGTCCATGTCGTTATCAAACAAAGTATGCTGCATTACCACAAAAATGTTGTCGTTGCAATATTGTCACTACAAATATTTTAACCACAAATTCATTGGGCAGTTGTCACCCAAATATTGTCATTGCAAACATAGCTGCTCAAATATCATTGCTACAAATGTTGTCAACATTGTTGATACAATCGAGATGAAAAAATCATGGCCACAGTAGTAATCACTCTATGTATTGCCACTATAAATGTCCATGTCGTTACTCAAACAAAGTTGCTGCAATTACCACTACAACAAATGTTGTCGTTGCAAATATTGTGACTACAAACATTGTAACCACAAATATCATTGCGACAGTTGTCATCGCAAATATTGTCATTGCAAACATAGCTGCTACAAATATCATCGCTACAAATGTTGTCAACATTGTTGCTGCCATCGCGATGAAAATATCATGCCCACAATTGTAATTACTCTATGTATTGTCACTATAAATGTCCATGTCGTTACTCAAACAAAGTAGCTGCATCTACCACAAGAAATGTTGTCGTTGCAAATAATGTCACTACAAACATTTTAACCACAAATGTCATGGTGGTAGTTGTAACCGCAAATATTGTCATTGCAAACATAACTGCTTCAAATATCATCGCTACAAATGTTGTCAACATTGTTGATACCATCGAGACGAAAAACATGGCGCAGTTGTAATCACTCTATGTATTGTCACTATAAATGTCCATGTCGTTACTCAAACAAAGTTGCTGCAATTACCAATACAATAAATGTTGTCGTTGCAAATATTGTGGCTTCAAACATTGTAAACACAAATATCATTGCGGCAGTTGTCACCGCAAATATTGTCATTGCAAACATAGCTGCAACAAATATCATCGCTACAAATGTTGTCAACATTGTTCCGCCATCGCGATGAAAATATCATGCCGCAATTGTAATCACTCTATGTTTGTCACTATAAATGTCCATGTCATTACTGAAACAAAGTTGCTGCAATTACGACAAAAATGTTGTCGTTGCAAATATTGCGACTACAAACATTTAACCACAAATACCCAAAATACATTGCAACAGTTGTCACGCAAAATTGTCATTGCAAACATAGCTGCTACAAATATCATCGCTACAAATGTGTCAACATTTTACTGCCATCGCGATGAAAATTCATGCCCACAATTGTAATCACTCTATGTATTGTCACTATAAATGTACCATGTCGTACTCAAAAAGTATGCTGCATCAATTACCACGAAGAAATGTTGTCGTTGCAAATAATGTCACTACAAACATTTAACCACAAATATCATGCGGATTGTACCGCAAATATTGTCATTGCAAACATAACATGCTCAAATATCATCGCACAAATGTTGTCAACATTGTTGATCCATCGTAGTGAAAATACATGGCACAATTTGTAATCACTCATGTATTGTCACTATAAATGTCCATGTTTTACTCAAACAAAGTTGCTGCAATTACCAATACAAAAATGTTGTCGTTGCAAATACTGGCTACAAACATTGTAACACAAATATCATTGCGGCAGTTGTCACCGCAAATATTGCATTGGAAACATAGCTGCACAAATATCATCGCTACAAATTGTTTCAACATTGATGCCCATGCGATGAAAATATCATGCCCAATTGTAATCATCTATGTATTGTCACTATAAATGTCCATGTCTTACTGAAACAACTTGCTGCAATTACATCAACAAATGTTGTGTTGCAAATATTGCGACTACAAACATTGAACCACAAATATCATTGCGGCAGTTGTCACCGCAAATATTGTCATTGCAACAATGCAGCTACAAAAATCATCGCTACAAATGTTGTCAACATTGTTGATGCCATCGCATGAAAATATCATGGCCACAATTGCAATCACTCTATGTATTGTCACTATAAATGTCCATGTGTTACTCAAACAAAGTAGCTGCAATTACCACTACAACAAATGTTGTCGTTGCAAATATTGGACTACAAACATTGTAACCACAAATATCATTGCGACAGTTGTCACCGCAAATATTGTCATTGAAACATAGCTGCTACAAATATCATCGCTACAAATGTTGTCAACATTGTTGTGCACCATGCGATGAAAATATCATGCCACAATTGTAATCAATCAATGTATTTCACTATAAATGTCCATGTCGTTATCAAACAACATTGCTGCATCTACCACTTCAAGCAAATGTTTCGTTGCAAATATGTCGACTACAAACATTGTTAACCACAAATATCATTGCGGCAGTTGTCACCCAAATATTGTCATTGAAACATAGCTCTACAAAATCATGCTACAAATGTTGTCAACATTGTTGATCCATCGCAGATGAAAAATCATGGCCACATTGTAATCACTCTATGTATTGTCACTATAAATGTCCATGTCGTTACAAACAAAGTTGCTGCAATTACCACTACAACAAATGTTGTCGTTGCAAATATTGGACTACAAACATTGAACCACAAATATCATTGCGACAGTTGTCACCGCAAATATTGTCATTGCAAACATAGCTGCTACAAATATCTCGCTACAAATGTTGTCAACATTGTGCTGCATCGCGATGAAAATACATCCACAATTGTAACATTCTCTATGTATTGTCACTAAAATGTCCATGTCGTTCTCAAACAAAGTGCTGCAATTACCACACAAAAATGTTGTCGTTGCAAATATTGTGACTACAAACATTGTAACCACAAATCATTGGCAGTTGTCACCGCAAATATTGTCATTGGCAAACATAAGCTGCTACAAATATCATCGCTACAAATGTTGTCAACATTGATGCTACCATGAACAAAATATCATGGCCCAATTGTAATCATCATGTATTGTCACTATAAATGTCCATGTCGTTACTCAAACAAATGTGCTGCAATTACCACTACATAAATGTTGTCGTTGCAAATATTGGACTACAAACATTGTAACCACAAATATCATTGCGGCAGTTGTCACCGCAAATATTGTCATTGCAACATACGCACAAAATCTCGCTACAAATGTTGTCACAATGTTTGCCATCGCGTGAAAAATCATGCCCAATTGAATCACTCTATGTATTGTCACTATAAATGTCCATGTATTACTAAACAAAGTGCTGCAATTACCACAACAAATGTTGTCTTGCAAATATGGACTCAAACATTAACCACAAATATCATTGCGGCAGTTGTCACCGCAAATATTGCATTGAAACATACGCTACAAAATCATGCTACAATGTTGTCAACATTGTGTCCATGCATGAAAAATCATGCCACAATTGTAATCATCATGTATTTCACTATAATGTCCATGTCGTTACTCAAACAAATTGCTGCAATTACCACTCAACAAATGTTGTCGTTGCAATATTGGACTACAAACATTGTAACCACAAATATCATTGCGCAGTTGTCACCGCAAATATTGTCATTCAACATAGCGCTACAAATCATCGCTACAATTTGTCAACATTTTATGCCATCGCGTGAAAAATCATGCCACAATTGAATCACTCTATGTATTGTCACTATAAATGTCCATGTTTACTCAAACAAAGTTGCTGCAATACCACACAAAAATGTTGTCGTTGCAAATATGCGACTACAAACATTGTAACCACAAATATCATTGCGCAGTTTCACCGCAAATATTGTCATTGCAAACATAGCGCTACAAATATCTCGCACAATGTTGTCAACATTGTGTGCCATCGGATGAAAATATCATGCCACAATTGAATCACTCTATGTATTGTCACTATAAATGTCCATGTGTTACTCAAACAAAGTGCTGCAATTACCACTACAACAAATGTTGTCGTTGCAAATATTGTGACTACAAACATTGTAACCACAAATATCATTGCGCAGTTGTCACCGCAAATATTGACATTGGAAACATAGCTGCTACAAATATCATCGCTACAAATGTTGTCAACATTGATGCTACCATTGCGATGAAAATATCATGGCCACAATTGTAATCAATCAATGTATTATCACTATTAATGTCCATGTCGTTACTCAAACAACATTGCTGCAATTACCACTTCAACAAATGTTGTCGTTGCAAATATTGCGACTACAAACATTGTAACCACAAATATCATTGCGGCAGTTGTCACCGCAAATATTGTCATTGCATACATAGCAGCTACAAAAATCATCGCTACAAATGTTGTCAACATTGTTGATGCCATCGCAGTGAAAACATCATGGCCACAATTGCAATCACTCTATGTATTGTCACTATAAATGTCAATGTAGTTACTCAAACAAAGTAGCTGCAATTACCACTACAACAAATGTTGTCGTTGCAAATACTGCGACTACAAACATTGTAACCACAAATATCATTGACGCAGTTGTCACCGCAAATATTGTCATTGCAAACATAGCTGCTACAAATATCGTCGCTACGAATGTTGCCAACATTGATGCTGCCATCGCGATGAAAATATCATGCCCACAATTGTAATCACTCTATGTATTGTCACTATAAATGTCCATGTTGTTACTCAAACAAACGTGCTGCAATTACCACTACTACAAACATTGTAACTACAAGTATCATTGCGGCAGTTTTCACAGCAAATATTATCATTGCAATCATAGCTGCTACAAAAATCATCGCTACAAATGTTGTCAACATTGTTGATGCCATCGCAATGAAAATATCATGGCCACAATTGCAATCACTCTATGTATTGTCACCATAAAAGTCCATGTTGTTACTCAAACAAACTTGCTGCAATTACCACTACAACAATTGTTGTCGTTGCGAATACTATGACTACAAACATTGTAACCACAAATATCATTGCGGCAGTTGTCACCGCAAATATTGTCTTTGCAAACATAGCTGCTACAAATATCATCGCTACAAACGTGGTCAACATTGTTGCTGCCATCGCGATGAAAATATCATGCCCACAATTGTAATCACTCTATGCATTGTCACTATAAATGTCCATGTTGTTACTCAAACAAACTTGCTGCATTTACCACTACAACAAATGTTGTCGTTGCAAATATTGTGACTACAAACATTGTAACCACAAATACCATTACGACAATTGTCACCGCAAATATTGTCATTGCAAACATAGCTGCAACAAATATCATCGCTACAAATGTTGTCAACATTGTTGCTGCCATCGCGATGAAAATATCATGCCCACAATTGTAATCACTCTATGTATTGTCACTATAAATGTCCATGTCGTTACGCAAACAAAGTTGCTGCAATTACCACTACAATAAATGTTGTCGTTGCAAATATTGTGCCTACAAACATTGTTACCAGAAATATCATTACGGCAGTTGTCACCGCAAATATTGTCATTGCAAACATAGCTGTTACAAATATCATCGCTACAAATGTTGTCAACATTTTTGCTGCCATCGCGATGAAAATATCATGCCTATAATTGTAATCACTCTATGTATTGTCACTATAAATGTCCACGTCGTTACCCAAACAATGTTGCTGCAATTACTACTGCAAGAAATGTTGTCGTTGCAAATACTATGACTACAGACATTGTAACCACAAATATCATTGTGGCAGTTGTCACCGCAAATATTGTCATTGCAAACATAGCAGCTACAAATATCATCGCTACAAGAAATGTTGTCGTTGCAAGTAATGTCACTACAAACATTGTAACCACAAATATCATAGTGGCAGTTGTGACCGCAAATATTGTCATTGCAAACATAGCAGCTTCAAATATCATCACTATAAATGTTGTCAACATTGTTGATACCATCGCGATGAAAATATCATGGCCACAATTGTAATCACTCTATGTATTGTCACTATAAATGTCCATGTCGTTACTCAAACAAAGTTGCTGCAATTACAACTGTAACAAATGTTGTCGTGGCAAATATTGTGGCTACAAACATTGTAACCACAAATATCATTGCGGCAGTTGTCACCGCAAATATTGTCATTGCAAACATAGCTGCTACAAATGTTGTCGACATTTTTGCTGCCATCGCGATGAAAATATCATGCCCACAATTGTAATCACTCTATGTATTGTCACTATAAATATCCATGTCGTTACTCAAACAAAGTAGCTGCATCTACCACAAGAAATGTTGTCGTTGCAAATAATGTCACTACAAACATTTTAACCACAAATGACATGGTGGCAGTTGTCACCGCAAATATGTCATTGCAAACATAACTGCTTCAAATATCATCGCTACAAATGTTGTCAACATTGTTGATACCATCGAGATGAAAAAACCATGGCCGTAGTTGTAATCACTCTATGTATTGTCACTATAAATGTCCATGTCGTTACTCAAACAAAGTTGCTGCAATTACCAATATAACAAATGTTGTCGTTGGAAATATTGTGGCTACAAAACATTGTAAACACAAATATCATTGCGGCAGTTGTCACCGCAAATATTGTCATTGCAAACATAGCTGCAACAAATATCATCGCTACAAATGTTGTCAACATTGTTCCTGCCATCGCGATGAAAATATCATGCCCGTAATTGTAATCACTCTATGCTTTGTCACTATAAATGTCCATGTCATTACTCAAACAAAGTTGCTGCAATTACGACAACAAATGTTGTCGTTACAAATATTGCGACTACAAATATTGCAACCACAAATATCATTGCGGCAGTTCTCACCGCAAATATTGTCATTGCAAACATAGCAGCTACAAAAATCATCGCTACAAATGTTGTCAACATTATTGATGCCATCGCAATGAAAATATCATGGCCACAATTGGATTCACTCTATGTATTGTCACTATAAATGTCCATGTCGTTACTCAAACAAAGTTGCTGCAATTACCACAACAACAAATGTTGTCGTTGCAAATATTGTGACTACAAACATTGTAACCATAAATACAATTGCGGCAGTTGTCACCGCAAATATTGTCATTCAAACATAGCTGCTACAAATATCATCGCTACAAACGTTGTCAACATTGTTGCTGCCATCGCGATGAAAATATCATGCCCACAATTGTAATCACTCTATGTATTGTCACTATAAATGTCCATGTCGTTAATCAAACAAAGTAGCTGCATCTACCACAAGAAATGTTATCGTTGCAAATAATGTCACTACAAATATTTTAACCACAAATGTCATTGTGGCAGTTGTCACCACAAATATTGTCATTGTAAACATAACTTCTTCAAATATCATTGCTACAAATGTTGTCAACATTGTTGATACAATCGAGATGAAAAAATCATGGCCACAGTAGTAATCACTCTATGTATTGCCACTATAAATGTCCATGTCGTTACTCAAACAAAGTTGCTGCAATTACCACTACAACAAATGTTGTCGTTGCAAATATTGTGACTACAAACATTGTAACCACAAATATCATTGCGACAGTTGTCACCGCAAATATTGTCATTGCGAACATAGCTGCTACAAATATCATCGCTACAAATGTTGTCAACATTGATGCTACCATCGCGATGAAAATATCATGGCCACAATTGTAATCAATCAATGTATTATCACTATTAATGTCCATGTCGTTACTCAAACAACATTGCTGCAATTACCACTTCAACAAATGTTGTCGTTGCAAATATTGCGACTACAAACATTGTAACCACAAATATCATTGCGGCAGTTGTCACCGCAAATATTGTCATTGCAAACATAGCAGCTACAATATCATCGCTACAAATGTTGTCAACATTGTTGTACCATCGCGATGAAAATATCATGGCCACAATTGTAATCACTCTATGTATTCACTATAAATGTCCATGTGTTACTCAAACAAATTGCTGCAATTACCACTCAACAAATGTTGTCGTTGCAAATATTGACATACAAACATTGTAACCACAAATTCATTGCGGCAGTTGTCACCGCAAATATTGTCATTGCAAACATAGCAGCTACAAAATCATCGCTACAAATGTTGTCAACATTGTTGATGCCATCGCATGAAAATATCATGGCCACAATTGAAATCACTTTATGTATTGTCACTATAAATGTCCATGTAGTTACTAAACAAATTGCTGCAATTACCACTACAACAAATGTTGTCGTTGCAAATATGGACTACAAACATTGTAACCACAAATATCATTGCGCAGTTGTCACCGCAAATATTGTCATTGCAAACATACTGCTACAAATATCATCGCTACAAATGTTGTCAACATTGTTGATACCATCGCGATGAAAATAATCATCGCCACAATTGTAATCACATGTATTTCACTATAATGTCCATGTCGTTACTCAAACAAATTGCTGCAATTACCACTTACAACAAATGTTGTCGTTGCAAAAAAAAAAAAAAAAAAAAAAAAAAAAAAAAAAAAAAAAAAAAAAAAAAAAAAAAAAAAAAAAAAAAAAAAAAAAAAAAAAAAAAAAAAAAAAAAAAAAAAAAAAAAAAAAAAAAAAAAAAAAAAAAAAAAAAAAAAAAAAAAAAAAAAAAAAAAAAAAAAAAAAAAAAAAAAAAAAAAAAAAAAAAAAAAAAAAAAAAAAAAAAAAAAAAAAAAAAAAAAAAAAAAAAAAAAAAAAAAAAAAAAAAAAAAAAAAAAAAAAAAAAAAAAAAAAAAAAAAAAAAAAAAAAAAAACTATAAATGTCCATGTCGTTACTCAAACAAAGTTGCTGCAATTACCACAACAACAAATGTTGTCGTTGCAAATATTGTGACTACAAACATTGTAACCATAAATACAATTGCGGCAGTTGTCACCGCAAATATTGTCATTCAAACATAGCTGCTACAAATATCATCGCTACAAACGTTGTCAACATTGTTGCTGCCATCACGATGAAAATATCATGCCCACAATTGTAATCACTCTATGTATTGTCACTATAAATGTCCATGTCGTTAATCAAACAAAGTAGCTGCATCTACCACAAGAAATGTTGTCGTTGCAAATAATGTCACTACAAACATTTTAACCACAAATGTCATTGTGGCAGTTGTCACCGCAAATATTGTCATTGCAAACATAACTTCTTCAAATATCATCGCTACAAATGTTGTCAACATTGTTGATACCATCGAGATGAAAAAATCATGGCCACAGTTGTAATCACTCTATGTATTGCCACTATAAATGTCCATGTCGTTACTCAAACAAAGTTGCTGCAATTACCACTACAAGAAATGTTGTCGTTGCAAATATTGTTATTACAAACATTGTAACCACAAATATCATTGCGACAGTTGTCACCGCAAATATTGTCATTGCGAACATAGCTGCTACAAATGTCATCGCTACAAATGTTGTCAACATTGATGCTACCATCGCGATGAAAATATCATGGCCGCAATTGTAATCAATCAATGTATTATCACTATTAATGTCCATGTCGTTACTCAAACAACATTGCTGCAATTACCACTTCAACAAATGTTGTCGTTGCAATTATTGCGACTACAAACATTGTAACCACAAATGTCATTGCGGCAGTTGTCACCGCAAATATTGTCATTGCAAACATAGCAGCTACAAAAATCATCGCTACAAATGTTGTCAACATTGTTGATGCCATCGCAGTGAAAATATCATGGCCACAATTGCAATCACTTTATGTATTGTCACTATAAACGTCCATGTAGTTACTCAAACGAAGTAGCTGCAATTACCACTACAACAAATGTTGTCGTTGCAAATACTGCGACTACAAACATTGTAACCACAAATATCATTGCGGCAGTTGTCACCGCAAATATTGTCATTGCAAACAGAGCAGCTACAAAAATCATCGCTACAAATGTTGTCAACATTGTTGATGCCATCGCAGTGAAAATATCATGGCCACAATTGCAATCACTTTATGTATTGTCACTATAAATGTCCATGTTGTTACTCAAACAAACTTGCTGCAATTACCACTAAAACAAATGTTGTATTTGCAAATATTGTGACTACAAACATTGTAACCACAAATATCATTGCGGCAGTTGTCACCGCAAATATTGTCATTTCAAACATAGCTGCTACAAATATCATCGCTACAAATGTTGTCAACATTGTTGCTACCATCGCGATGAAAATATCATGCCCACAATTGTAATCACTCTATGTATTGTCACTATAAATGTCCACGTCGTTACTCAAACAAAGTAGCTGCAATTACCACTACAAGAAATGTTGTCGTTGCAAATATTGTTATTACAAACATTGTAACCACAAATATCATTGCGACAGTTGTCACCGCAAATATTGTCATTGCGAACATAGCTGCTACAAATGTCATCGCTACAAATGTTGTCAACATTGATGCTACCATCGCGATGAAAATATCATGGCCACAATTGTAATCAATCAATGTATTATCACTATTAATGTCCATGTCGTTACTCAAACAACATTGCTGTAATTACCACTTCAACAAATGTTGTCGTTGCAATTATTGCGACTACAAACATTGTAACCACAAATGTCATTGCGGCAGTTGTCACCGCAAATATTGTCATTGCAAACATAGCAGCTACAAAAATCAACGCTACAAATGTTGTCAACATTGTTGATGCCATCGCAGTGAAAATATCATGGCCACAATTGCAATCACTTTATGTATTGTCACTATAAATGTCCATGTAGTTACTCAAACAAAGTAGCTGCAATTACCACTACAACAAATGTTGTCGTTGCAAATACTGCGACTGCAAACATTGTAACCACAAATATCATTGACGCAGTTGTCACCGCAAATATTGTCATTGCAAACATAGCTGCTACAAATATCGTCGCTACGAATGTTGTCAACATTGATGCTGCCATCGCGATGAAAATATCATGCCCACAATTGTAATCACTCTATGTATTGTCACTATAAATGTCCATGTTGTTACTCAAACAAACTTGCTGCAATTACCACTACAACAAATGTTGTCGTTGCAAATATTGTGACTACAAACATTGTAACCACAAATATCATTGCGGCAGTTGTCACCGCAAATATTGTCATTGCAAACATAGCTGCTACAAATATCATCGCTACAAACGTTGTCAACATTGTTGCTGCCATCGCGATGAAAATAACATGCCCACAATTGTAATCACTCTATGTATTGTCGCTATAAATGTCCATGTTGTTACTCGAACAAACTTGCTGCAATTACCACTACAACAAATGTTGTCGTTGCAAATATTGTGACAACAAACATTGTAACCACAAATACCATTGCGACAGTTGTCACCGCAAATATTGTCATTGCAAACATAGCTGCAACAAATATCATCGCTACAAATGTTGTCAACATTGTTGGTGCCATCGCGATGAAAATATCATGCCCACAATTGTAATCACTCTATGTATTGTCACTATAAATGTCCACGTCGCTACTCAAACAAAGTAGCTGCATCTACCACTACAAGAAATGTTGTCGTTGCAAATAATGTCACTACAAACATTGTAACCACAAATATCATAGTGGCAGTTGTCACCGCAAATATTGTCATTGCAAGCATAGCAGCTTCAAATATCATCACTATAAATGTTGTCAACATTGTTGATACCATCGCGATGAAAATATCATGGCCACAATTGTAATCACTCTTTGTATTGTCACTATAAATGTCCATCTCGTTACTCAAACAAAGTTGCTGCAATTACCACTATAACAAATGTTATCATGGCAAATATTGCGACTACAAACATTGAAACCACAAATATCATTGCGGCAGTTGTCACCGCAAATATTGTCATTGCAAACATAACTGCTACAAATATCATCGCTACAAATGTTGCCAATCGCAATCACTCTATGTATTGTCACTATAAATGTCCATGTAGTTACTTAAACAAAGTTGCTGCAATTAGCACTACAACAAATGTTGTCCTTGCAAATATTGTGGCTAAAAACATTGTAGCCACAAATATCTTTGCGGCAATTGTCACCGCAAATATTGTCATTGTAAACATAGCTGCTACAAATGTTGTCGACATTTTTGCTGCCATCGCGATGAAAACATCATGCCCACAATTGTATTCACTCTATGTATTGTCACTATAAATGTCCATGTTGTTACTCAAACAAAGTGGCTGCATCTACCACAAGAAATGTTGTCGTTGCAAATAATGTCACTTCAAACATTTTAACCACAAATGTCATGGTGGCAGTTGTCACCGCAAATATTGTCATTGCAAACATAGCAGCTTCAAATATCATCACCACAAAAGTTGTCATCATTGTTGATACCATCGCGATGAAAATATCATGGCCACAATTGTAATCACTCTATGTATTGTCACTGTAAATGTCCATGCCGTTACTCAGACAAAGTTGCTGCAATTACCACTATAACAAATGTTGTCGTGGCAAATATTGTGACTACAAACATTGTAGCCACAAATATCATTGCGGCAGTTGTCACCGCAAATATTGTCATTGCAAACATAGCTGCAACAAATATCATCGCTACAAATGTTGCCAACATTGCTCCTGCTATCGCGATGAAAATATCATGCCCGCAATTGTAATCACTCTATGTATTGTCACTATAAATGTCCATGTCATTACTCAAACAAAGTTGCTGCAATTAGGACTAAAACAAATGTTGTCGTTGCAAATGTTGCGACTACAAACATTGTAACCACAAATATCATTGCGGCAGTTGTCACCGCAATTTGTCATTGCAAACATAGCAGCTACAAAAATCATCGCTACAAATGTTGTCAACATTGTTGATGCCATCGCAATGAAAATATCACGGCCACAATTGCAATCACTCTATGTATTGTCACTATAAATGTCCATGTAGTTACTCAAACAAAGTTGCTGCAATTACCACTACAACAAATGTTGTCGTTGCAAATATTGTGGCAACAAACATTGTAACCACAAATATCATTGCGGCAGTTGTCACCGCAAATATTGTCATTGCAAAGATAGCTGCTACAAATATCATCGCTACAAATGTTGTTGACATTTTTACTGCCATCGCGATGAAAATATCATGCCCTCAATTGTAATCACTCTATGTATTGTCACTATAAATGTCCATGTCGTTACTCAAACAAAGTTGCTGCAATTACCACAACAACAAATGTTGTCGTTGCAAATATTGCGACTACAAACATTGTAACCACAAATATCATTGCGGCAGTTGTCACCGTAAATATTGTCATTGCAAACATAGCAGCTACAAAAATCATCGCTACAAATGTTGTCAACATTGTTGATGCCATCGCGATGAAAATATCATGGCCACAATTGTAATCACTCTATGTATTGTCACTATAAATGTCCATGTCGTTACTCAAACAAAGTAGCTGCAATTACCACTACAACAAATGTTGTCGTTGCAAATACTGTGACTACAAACATTGTAACCACAAATATCATTGCGGCAGTTGTCACCGCAAATATTGTCATTGCAAACATATAGCTACAAAAATCATCGCTACAAATGTTGTCAACATTGTTGATGCCATCGCAGTGAAAATATCATGGCCACAATTGCAATCACTCTATGTATTGTCACTATAAATGTCCATGTAGTTACTCAAAAAAAGTAGCTGCAATTACCACTACAACAAATGTTGTCGTTGCAAATACTGTGACTACAAACATTGTAACCACAAATATCATTGCGGCAGTTGTCACCGCAAATACTGTCATTGCAAACATAGCTGCTTCAAATATCATCGCTACAAATGTTGTCAAAATTGATGCTACCATCGCGATGAAAATATCATGGCCACAATTGTAATCAATCTATGTATTGTCACTATAAATGTCTATGTAGTTACTCAAACACAGTAGATGCAATCACCACTACTACAAATGTTGTTGTTGCAAATATTGTGACTACAAACATTGTAACCACAAGTATCATTGCGGCAATTTTCACCGCAAATATTGTCATTGCAAACATAGCTACTACAAAAAACATCGCTACAAATGTTGTCAACATTGTTGATGCCATCGCAATTAAAATATCATGGCCACAATTCCAATCACATATGTATTGTCACTATAAATGTCCATGCAGTTACTCAAACAAACTTGCTGCAATTACCACTACAACAAATGTTGTCATAGCAAATATTGCGCCTACAAACATTGTAACCACAAATATCATTGCGACAGTTGTCACCGCAAATATTGTCATTGCAAACATAGCTACTTCAAAAATCATCGCTACAAATGTTGTCAGCATTGTTGATGCCATCGCAGCGAAAATATCATGGCCACAATTGCAATCACTCTATGTACTGTCACTATAAATGTCCATGTAGTTACTCAAACAAAGTAGCTGCAATTACCACTACAACAAATGTTGTCGTTGCAAATACTGTGACGACAAACATTGCAACCAAAAATATCATTGCGGTAGTTGTCACCGCAAATATTGTCATTGCAAACATAGCTGCTTCAAATATCATCGCTACAAATGTTGTCAACATTGATGCTACCATCGCGATGAAAATATCATGGCTACAATTGTAATCAATCTATGTCTTGTCACTATAAATGTCTATGTAGTTACTCAAATAAAGTATATGCAATCACCACTACTCCAAATGTTGTTGTTGCAAATATTGTTACTACAAACATTGTAACAACAAGTGTCATTGCGGCAATTCTCACCGCAAATATTGTCATTGCAAACATAGCTGCTGCAAAAATCATCGCTACAAATGTTGTCAACATTGTTGATGGCATCGCAATTAAAATATCATGGCCACAATTGCAATCACACTATGTATTGTCACTATAAATGTCCATGTTGTTACTCAAACAAAGTTACTGCAATTACCACTACAACAAATGTTGTTGTTGCAAATATTGTGGCTACAAACATTGTAAACACAAATAACATTGCGGCAGTTGTCACCGCAAATATTGTCATTGCAAACATAGCTGCTACAAATGTTTTCAACATTGTTGCGGCTATAGTGATGAGAATATCATGCCCACAATTGTAATCACTTTATGTATTGTCACTATAAATGTCCATGCCATTACACAAACAAGGTTGCAGCAATTACCACTACAACAAATGTTGTCGTTGCAAATATTGTGGCAACAAACATTGTAACCACAAATATCATTGCGGCAGTTGTCACCGCAAATATTGTCATTCCAAACATAGCTGCTACAGATATCATCGCTACAAATGTTGTCACATTGTTGATGCCATCGCGATGAAAATATCATGGCCACAATTGTAATCATCTATGTATTGTCACTATAAATGTCCATGTCGTTACTCAAACAAAGTTGCTGCAATTACCACTACAACAAATGTTGTCGTTGCAAATATTTGGACTACAAACATTGTAACCACAATATCATTGCGGCAGTTGTCACCGCAAATATTGTCATTGCAAACATAGCTGCTACAAAATCATCGCTACAAATGTTGTCAACATTGTTGATGCCATCGCATGAAAATATCATGGCCACAATTGTAATCACTCTATGTATTGTCACTATAAATGTCCATGTCGTTACTCAAACAAAGTTGCTGCAATTACCACTACAACAAATGTTGTCGTTGCAAATATTGTGCTACAAACATTGTAACACAAATATCATTGCGGCAGTTGTCACCGCAAATATTGTCATTGCAAACATAGCTGCTACAAATATCTCGCTACAAATGTTGTCAACATTGTTGCTGCCATCGCGATGAAATATCATGCCCACAATTGTAATCATCTTATGTATTGTCACTATAAATGTCCATGTCGTTACTCAAACAAAGTGCTGCAATTACCACTACAACAAATGTTGTCGCTGCAAATATTGTGACTACAAACATTGTAACCACAAATATCATTGCGGCAGTCGTCACTGCAAATATTGTCATTGCAAACATAGCAGCTACAAAAATCTTTGCTACAAATGTTGTCATCATTGTTGATGCCATCGCAGTGAAAATATCATGGCCACAATTGCAATCACTCTATGTACTGTCACTATAAATGTCCATGTAGTTACTCAAACAAAGTAGCTGCAATTACCACTACAACAAATGTTGTCGTTGCAAATACTGTGACTACAAACATTGTAACCACGAATATCATTGCGACAGTTGTCACTGCAAATATTGTCACTGCAAACATAGCAGCTACAAAAATCATTGCTACAAATGTTGTCATCATTGTTGATGCCATCGTAATGAAAATATCCATAGCCACAATTGCAATCACTCTATGTACTGTCGCTATAAATGTCCATGTAGTTACTCAAACAAAGTAGCTGCAATTACCACTACAACAAATGTTGTCGTTGCAAATACAGTGACGACAAACATTGTAACCACAAATATCATTGCGGTAGTTGTCACCGCAAATATTGTCATTGCAAACATAGCTGCTTCAAATATCATCGCTACAAATGTTGTCAAGATTGATGCTACCATCGCGATGAAAATATCATTGCCACAATTGTAGTCAATCTATGTATTGTCACTATAAATGTCTATGTAGTTACTCAAATAAAGTAGATGCAATCACCACTACTCCAAATGTTGTTGTTGCAAATATTGTGACTACAAACATTGTAACCACAAGTATCATTGCGCCAATTTTCACCGCAAATATTGTCATTGCAAACATAGCTGCAACACAAATTATCGCTACAAATGTTGTCAACATTGTTGATGGCATCGCAATTAAAATATCATGGCCACAATTGCAATCACACTATGTATTGTCACTATAAATGTCCATGTCGTTACTCAAACAAAGTTACTGCAATTACCACCACAACAAATGTTGTCGTTGCAAATATTGTTGCTACAAACATTGTAAACACAAATAACATTGCGGCAGTTGTCACCGCAAATATTGTCATTGCAAGCATAGCTGCGACAAATATCATCGCTACAAATGTTGTCGACATTTTTACTGCCATCGCGATGAAAATATCATGCCCTCAATTGTAATCACTCTATGTATTGTCACTATAAATGTCCATGTCGTTACTCAAACAAAGTTGTTGCAATTACCACAACAACAAATGTTGTCCTTGCAAATATTGCGACTACAAACATTGTAACCACAAATATCATTGCGGCAGTTGTCACCGCAAATATTGTCATTGCAAACATAGCAGCTACAAAAATCATCGCTACAAATGTTGTCAACATTGTTGATGCCATCGCAGTGAAAATATCATGGCCACAATTGCAATCACTCTATGTATTGTCACTATAAATGTCCATGTAGTTACTCAAACAAAGTAGCTGCAATTATCACTACAACAAATGTTGTCGTTGCAAATACTGTGACTACAAACATTGTAACCACAAATGTCATTACGGCAGTTGTCACCGCAAATATTGTCATTGCAAACATATTACTACAAAAATCATTGCTACAAATGTTGTCAACATTGTTGATGCCATCGCAGTGAAAATATCATGGCCACAATTGCAATCACTCTATGTACTGTCACTATAAATGTCCATGTAGTTACACAAAAAAAGTAGCTGCAATTACCACTACAACAAATGTTGTCGTTGCAAATACTGTGACTACAAACATTGTAACCACAAATATCATTGCGGCAGTTGTCACCGTAAATACTGTCGTTGCAAACATAGCTGCTTCAAATATCATCGCTACAAATGTTGTCAAAATTGATGCTACCATCGCGATGAAAATATCATGGCCACAATTGTAATCAATCTATCTATTGTCACTATAAATGTCTATGTAGTTACTCAAACAAAGTAGATGCAATCACCACTACTTCAAATGTTGTTGTTGCAAATATTGAGACTACAAACATTGTAACCACAAGCATCATTGCGGCAATTTTCACCGCAAATATTGTCATTGCAAACATAGCTACTACAAAAAACATCGCTACAAATGTGTCAACATTGTTGATCCATCGCGATGAAAAATATCATGCCACAATTGTAATCACTCTATGTATTGTCACTATAAATGTCCATGTCGTTACTCAAACAAAGTTGACTGCAATTACCACTACAACAAATGTTGTCGTTGCAAATATTGCGACAAAACATTGTAACACAAATATCATTGCGGCAGTTGTCACCGCAAATATTGTCATTGCAAACATAGCTGCTCAAAATCATCGCTACAAATGTTGTCAACATTGTTGATCCATCGCGATGAAAAAATCATGCCACAATTGTAATCACTCTATGTATTGTCACTATAAATGTCCATGTCGTTACTCAAACAAAGTTGCTGCAATTACCACTACAACAAATGTTGTCGTTGCAAATATTGTCGACTACAAACATTGTAAACCCCAAATATCATTGCGGCAGTTGTCACCGCAAATATTGTCATTCAAACATAGCTGCTACAAAAATCATCGCTACAAATGTCTTGTCAACATTGTTGATGCCATCGCGATGAAAATATCATGCCACAATTGTAATCACTCTATGTATTGTCACTATAAATGTCCATGTCGTTACTCAAACAAAGTTAGCTGCAATTACCACTACAACAAATGTTGTCGTTGCAAATATTGTGGCTACAAACATTGTAAACACAAATATCATTGCGGCAGTTGTCACCGCAAATATTGTCATTGCAAACATAGCTGCTTCAAATATCATCGCTACAAATGTTGTCAACATTGTTGATACCATCGCGATGAAAAAATCATGGCCACAATTGTAATCACTCTATGTATTGTCACTATAAATGTCCATGTCGTTACTCAAACAAAGTTGACTGCAATTACCACTACAACAAATGTTGTCGTTGCAAATATTGTGGCTACAAACATTGTAAACACAAATATCATTGCGGCAGTTGTCACCGCAAATATTGTCATTACAAACATAGCTGTCAAAATCATCGCTACAAATCTTGTCAACATTGTTGCTGCCATCGCGATCAAAATATCATGCCACAATTGTAATCACTCTATGTATTGTCACTATAAATGACCATGTCGTTACTCAAACAAAGTAGCTGCATCTACCACTACAAAAAATGTTGTCGTTGCAAATAATGTCACTACAAACATTGTAACCACAAATATCATAGTGGCAGTTGTCACCGCAAATATTGTCATTGCAAACATAGCTGCTTCAAATATCATCGCTACAAATGTCGTCAACATTGTTGATACCATCGCGATGAAAAAATCATGGCCACAATTGTAATCACTCTATGTATTGTCACTATAAATGTCCTGTCGTTACTCAAACAAAGTTACTGCAATTACCACTGCAACAAATGTTGTCGTTGCAAATATTGTGGCAACAAACATTGTAAACACAAATATCATTGCGGCAGTTGTCACCGCAAATATTGTCATGCAAACATAGCTGCTACAAATGTTGTCAACATTGTTGCTGCCATCGCGATGAAAATATCATGCCCACAATTGTAATCACTCTATGTATTGTCACTATAAATGTCCATGTCGTTACTCAAACAAAGTTGCTGCAATTACCACTACAACAAATGTTGTCGTTGCAAATATTGTGGCTAAAACATTGTAACACAAATATCATTGCGGCAGTTGTCACCGCAAATATTGTCATTACAACATAGCGCTACAAAAATCATCGCTACAAATTTGTCAATTTGCTGCCATCGCGATAAAATATCATGCCCACAATTGTAATCACTCTATGTATTGTCACTATAAATGTCCATGTCGTTACTCAAACAAAGTTGCTGCAATTACCACTACAACAAATTTGTCGTTGCAAATATTGTCGACTACAAACATTGTAACCACAAATATCATTGGCAGTTGTCACCCAAATATTGTCATTGCAAACATAGCTGCTACAAATATCATCGCTACAAATGTGTCAACATTGTTGATGCCATCGCGATGAAAATATCATGCCACAATTGTAATCACTCTATGTATTGTCACTATAAATGTCCATGTCGTTACTCAAACAAAGTAGACTGCAATTACCACTACAACAAATGTTGTCGTTGCAAATATTGTGGCTACAAACATTGTAAACACAAATATCATTGTGGCAGTTGTCACCGCAAATATTGTCATTGCAAACATAGCTGCTTCAAATATCATCGCTAAAATGTGTCAACATTGTTGTGCCATCGCGATGAAAAAATCATGCCCACAATTGTAATCACATCTATGTATTGTCACTATAAATGTCCATGTCGTTACTCAAACAAAGTTACTGCAATTACCACTACAACAAATGTTGTCGTTGCAAATATTTGGCTACAAACATTGTAAACCACAATATATCATTGCGCAGTTGTCACCGCAAATATTGTCATTGCAAACATAGCTCCAAAAATTCGCTACAAATTTGTCAACATTGTTGCATGCCATCGCGATGAAAAATATCATGCCCACAATTGTAATCACTCTATGTATTGTCACTATAAATGTCCATGTCGTTACTCAAACAAAGTTGCTGCAATTACCACTACAACAAATGTTGTCGTTGCAAATATGTGCACTACAAACATTGTAAACACAAATATCATTGGGCAGTTGTCACCGCAAATATTGTCATTGCAAACATAGCTGCTACAAATATCATCGCTACAAATGTTGTCAACATTGTTGTCCATCGCGATGAAAAATATCATGCCCACAATTGTAATCACTCTATGTATGTCACTATAAATGTCCATGTCGTTACTCAAACAAAGTTGCTGCAATTACCACTACAACAAATGTTGTCGTTGCAAATATTGTGACTACAAACATTGTAACACAAATATCATTGCGGCAGTTGTCACCGCAAATATTGTCATTGCAAACATAGCTGCTACAAATATCATCGCTACAAATGTTGTCAACATTGTTGATGCCATCGCGATGAAAATATCATGGCCACAATTGTAATCACTCTATGTATTGTCACTATAAATGTCCATGTCGTTACTCAAACAAAGTTGCTGCAATTACCACTACAACAAATGTTGTCGTTGCAAATATTGTGGCTACAAACATTGTAAACACAAATATCATTGCGGCAGTTGTCACCGCAAATATTGTCATTGCAAACATAGCTGCTACAAATATCATCGCTACAAATGTTGTCAACATTGTTGCTGCCATCGCGATGAAAATATCATGCCCACAATTGTAATCACTCTATGTATTGTCACTATAAATGTCCATGTCGTTACTCAAACAAAGTTGCTGCAATTACCACTACAACAAATGTTGTCGTTGCAAATACTGTGACTACAAACATTGTAACCACAAATATCATTGCGGCAGTTGTCACCGCAAATATTGTCATGCAATCTGCTAAATCACCTACAAATGTTGTCACTTTGCTGCATGATAAAAAATCATGCCACAATTGTAATCACTATGTATGTCCTATAAATGTCATGTTCATGCAAACATTTCGCAAATATGACAAATATACAAATTTGTGCAGTTGTCACCGCAATATTGTCTGCAAACATTAATCATCGTACAATGTTGTCACATTTTGTGCCATCGCGATAAAATATCATGCCACAATTGTAACATCTATGTATTGTCACTAAATGTCATGTCGTTACTCAAACAAAGTTGCTGCAATTACCACTACAACAAATGTTGTCGTTGCAAATATTGCGACTACAAACATTGTAACCACAAATATCATGCGGCAGTTGTCACCGCAAATATTGTCATTGCAAACATAGCTGCTACAAAATACATCGCTACAAATGTTGTCAACATTGTTGATGCCATCGCGATGAAAAATCATGGCCACAATTGTAATCACTCTATGTATTGTCACTATAAATGTCCTGTCGTTACTCAAACAAAGTTACTGCAATCTACCACTACAAAAATGTTGTCGTTGCAAATATGTCACTACAAACATTGTAACCACAAATATCATAGTGGCAGTTGTCACCGCAAATATTGTCATTGCAAACATAGCTGCTTCAAATATCATCGCTACAAATGTCGTCAACATTGTTGATACCATCGCGATGAAAAAATCATGGCCACAATTGTAATCACTCTATGTATTGTCACTATAAATGTCCCTGTCGTTACTCAAACAAAGTTACTGCAATTACCACTACAACAAATGTTGTCGTTGCAAATAGTGCTACAAACATTGTAACACAAATATCATTGGGCAGTTGTCACCGCAAATATTGTCCCTCGCAAAATGCTGCTACAAAGTTGTCAACATTGTTGTGCTGCCATCGCGATGAAAATATCATGCCCACAATTGTAATCACTCTATGTATTGTCACATAAATGTCCATGTCGTTACTCAAACAAAGTTGCTGCAATTACCACTACAACAAATGTTGTCGTTGCAAATATTGGCTACAAACATTGCAACCACAAATATCATGCGGCAGTTGTCACCGCAAATATTGTCATTGCAAACATAGCAGCTACAAAATCATCGCTACAAATGTTGTCAACATTGTTGCTGCCATCGCGATGAAAATATCATGGCCACAATTGCAATCACTCTATGTATTGTCACTATAAATGTCCATGTAGTTACTCACACAAAGTAGCTGCATCTACCACTACAAGAAATGTTGTCGTTGCAAATAATGTCACTACAAACATTGTAACCACAAATATCATAGTGGCAGTTGTCACCGCAAATATTGTCATTGCAAACATAGCTGCTTCAAATATCATCGCTACAAATGTCGTCAACATTGTTGATACCATCGCGATGAAAAAATCATGGCCACAACTGTAATCACTCTATGTACTGTCACTATAAATGTCCCTGTCGTTACTCAAACAAAGTTGCTGCAATTACCACTATAACAAATGTTGACATTGCAAACATAGCTGCTACAAATATCATCGCTACAAAGTTGTCGACATTTTTGCTGCCATCGCGATGAAAATATCATGCCACAATTGTAATCATTTGTATCATCCGATAAAAATCATCACATGAACTCATTATTCATATAATGTCCATGTCGTCCAAAAAAGTGCTGCAATACCACTAAAAATGTGTCGTCAATTGCTCAACTTGTACAATATATTGGCTTCACGCATATGTCACAAACAGCGTAAAAATCACGCTACAATTTGTCACTTGCTGCCTCGCGATAAATCATGCCAATGTAATCACTATTTCAATATGCCATGTCTACCAAAAAGTCTCATTACCTACAAAAATTGTGTGCAATATGACTACAAACATTGACAAAACATGGTTACGCATATGCTTGCACACGCTCAAATCGTCAAATGTGTCACATTTTCCGCGAAAAACAGCCAATGTAATCACTATATTGTCACTTAATGTCCATGCGTTATCAACAAGTCTGCATTACCAAATGTGTGCAAATTGTGTCAATTAAACAAAATATCATTCGGTTGCACGCAATGTCTGCAATGCTTACAATGTGTCAATTGTGTCCTCAGAAAACATGCACATTGTATCACTCTAGTATTGTCAAATGTCAGTTTACAAACAAGTTCTCAACACTAAAATTGCTGCAATAGCAAATACACAAATTGCGATTTCTGCCACCAAATCCACAATGTAACTTCTGCTAAAATCATCTCAAAATCCATACATAACAATTTGTGAAAACCAACATTTACAAAATAGCTTCACGCAATCTTCAAACTAAATCAACACTGTTACCAAAAACCAAATATCTATTTCAATCTTCGTACAACAATCATCACCAACAATTTTCAAATATGCACAATGACAAAACTGGCATGACGCAAATGCATCAACATGCCTCAATTAATTCATTGTGATCATCGCATGAAAATCATGCCACAATGTAATCACTTTATTGTCACTATAAATGTCCAGTCGTTACTCAAACAAAGTTCTGCATTACACTACAACAATGTTGTCGTTGCAATATGTGCACAAACATTGTAAACACAAATATCATTGCGGCAGTTGTCACCGCAAATATTGTCATTGCAAACAATGCTGCTACAAAAATCTTCGCTACAAATGTTTTTCAACAATGTTGCTGCCATCGCGATGAAAAAATCATGCCACAATTGTAATCACTCTATGTATTGTCACAACAAATGTCCATGTCGTTATCAAACAAAAATTGCTGCAATTACCACTACAACAAATGTTGTCGTTGCAAATATTTCGACTACAAACATTGCAACACCAAAATATCAGTGCGGTAGTTGGCACCGCAATTATTGTCATTGCAAACATAGCAGCTACAAAAATCATCGCTAAAATGTTTTCAACATTGTTGATGCCTCGCAATGAAAATATTTATGGCCACAATTGCAATCACTTTATGTATTGTCACTATAAATGTCCATGTTTGTTACTACACAAAGTAGCTGCATCTACCACTACAAAAATATTGTCGTTGCAAATAATGCACTACAACATTTAACCCCAAAAATATTTATA